>VDFB02000007.1:7382045-7408833 GCA_007258455.2 Sequoia sempervirens | reverse complement strand
GCATCAACAACCCAATTCTCTTTTCCCTTGATGTAATTGATATTGAAGTCATGATCAGATATCAACTCTAACCATCTTCATTGTCGTGCATTCAGATTGGGTCGAGTAAATAAATACTCAAGACCATGATGATTAATCTTTAGTTCAAATGGATTCCCAAGCAAATAATGTCTCCACATCTACAATGCATGAACAATTGCTATTAACTCTAAATCATGTGATGCATATTTTTTCTCATAGGGCTTAAACTTTATTGATTCATAAGCAATGACTTACCCTTCTCGCATCAAAACTCCACCTATCCCTTATCCTAATGCATCTATGATAACAGTGAAGTCACCGTTTAGATCCAGTACCTTCAATATCAGAGTCATAGTCAACTTCTCCTTGAGTAGATCAAATGTTTCTTGACATTTTTTTATCCACTCAAACTTCTTTCCTTTCCTTTGCAATGAAGTAATAGGAAAATCTATCTTGGAAAAGTTTGCAACAAACTTCCAATGGTAGCCAACCAAACTCATGAAACTATTAACCTCTGGTACATTCTTAGGTACTGGCCATTCTAACACTACTTTTATTTTAGTTGCATCCATTGAAATTCCCTCGGCCAAAATTACGTGACCAAGATACTGCACCTTCTTCTGAAAGAAAGTACACTTAGAGAGTTTTCCATATAGTTTATGTTCTCTTAAACTAGAGAACTATCTCTAAATGTTTACAATGCTCCTCTTCATCCTTGGAATAAATTAAGATCATCCAAGAATACTAAAACAAACCTATCCTAACAATCCCTAAAAACATTGTTCATTAGGTTCATAAATGTCGTAGGTGCATTAGTAAGTATGAAAGGTAGGACTCTAAACTTATAATGCACGTATCTAGTTCTAAATATAGTCTTAAATATGTCTTCATCTTTGATTCTTAGTTGATGGTAACTTGATCGCAAATCAATCTTTGAAAACACAACTTCTCCTCACATCTGATTGAAAAGATCATCGATATGTGGCAATGGGTACTTATTTTGTATTGTAGCTTTATTAAGCATCTGATAATCAATACACAAGCATAGTGTCCCATCCTTCTTCACGAATATCACTAGCACTCCCTAGGGAGAAACATTGGATCTTATCAATCCCTTAGATAACAATTCTCTTCCAACTGTGCCTTGAGTTCCATTAATTCCATAGTAGTCATTTTATAAGGTGCCTTGGATATAGGTTCAAATCCTGGTACTATGTCAATAGAGAAATCGAATACCCTCTTGGGAGGTAACCCAAGTAACTCATATGAAAATAAATCCACAAATTTTCGTATAATGGGATATTTCTCCATATTCATTTCTCCAAATTCCACCATTTCTCCTTCTTCAATCTCTAGAGAATCTTGTGGTTTACAACCCATGACATTATCTTGAGGAGTGACTTCCTTGAGTTCTATTTTGACTGCAAATAGTTGACAACCCTTCTTTTTCACCTTAAGCATTTGCATGGCAGAAAACTATCTCAACTTAATCTCTCTTGGCATTCCTTGCAATGTCACCCAATTTCCTAGATTATTAAGACACTCTACTACCTTGGAATGACAATCCACTTTGGCTATATGTTTCCATAGCCAATTTATTCCTAGAATGACATCATAAGATCCTAGGGGTGCTACGTACAATTTTACTTCAATTGAGAAACTAAGAAGTTCTACCCTAACTTCGAACAAACATTGCTTCACCATTGCTCTTGTCTAGTTTGCATACTCAACAACCCAATACTTTTCCATAAATCTACCTTTTCTAGATATTTGATTAGCTACTCTAGGTGAAACAAATTTTTTTGTTGCTCCAATATCAATAAGTACAGATATAGGTATACCAAACAAAATACCTAGAGTTTCCACTAGTGTGATCTGATATCCAACTTCTCGATTGTCCAAGGCTGCATGGATCTTCTGTCGGAATGTAGTTCGTTGTGGAGGAAGAGAATTTATGTTTGCTTGAGATCTTGACGGCTTGTTGGGGCATTGAGCGGCATAATGATCCCCTCCACAAGTAAAGCATCCTTCTATGGGTCCCTTCTTGCAGAATTGTTAAATTTACTAACATTTCCTCTAGTATTGTTGAAATTGTTGTTATTGTTGTTTTCTCGGCGATCTCTTCTTGGTTCATTCCAGTTATTATGAGATCCCTTATTTCCTTGCCTTTGAGATTCTCGAGCTCCAACAAACTTCCTTGGAACCTAATTTACTTAAGACCCACCAAACTTATTTTGGTTTATATTCTCTCGGTGGAATGAAATGGATTTGAGCCTTTGCTCTTGCTTGACTGCCTTTTCATATACTAGATCCATAGTAGTTGGACCATGTACATCCATTTCACCACCAATTGAGCTATTCAACCCCGTGATGAACTTTCTAATTTTAAAATTTTCATCCTTCTAGTACATTGGTACATACTTCAGAAGACGAGTGAACTTTTCCTAGTATTCATTCACCGACATATCACCTTCAAATTTTAGGAATCAGTCAATTTTTGGTCATAAAAGAGTTGAGGTAGCCATATTTTCTGAAATACTTCAACAAACTCATTCCAAGTTAAATTTAGAGAACTAAGACCAAGTTCCATCTTTTTGTTCATCCACCAGTTAGAAGCTTCTCCCGCTAACTGGAACGCACCCCAAACAACTTTGGTGACCTCAAAATATTTTTCCAATGAATTAACCAAGCCTCAACCTCATCTCTTCTAGTGCTTCCCTCAAATTTTGGCGGGGTAACTTTTCTCATATCCCTAGACATTTCAGTTACCACACGTTTTCTTTTGCTACTTTCATATTTGGACAAAGATTCTTCTTCCCTATGTTGAATTGATTGATTAAGGTCATGAGAACGATACAATAAGGAAAGCCACCACTCAAATATTTAACCTCTTCAAAGAAAAAACATGTGAACCCAAATGGTATGAAATTAAAATTATTTAAATTGTTGTAAATATGCACAAAAATTTCTTGACAAACCACATTTTGGAAATTATTTTGAATATGTAAAACTCTTTTATTTATCCTAAAAACTTTTACAATAGAAGCTCCCACATTCATCTACAACAATACATGATCACTATATTTTTTCTACCAACAATACTATACTAATTTTTGAGCCAAAATCTAAAAAAAAACCATTTCTGAACACTGGTTCAAGCTCTTCCTGCAACTCATTTTGCATTTTCCTTTCTTCTACAACTGGGCATTTCCATTTCTCATTTCTAGAGTTGCCAATTAAGAAATGAAATCACTCTAATATATTTTCAAAACCCTCTACAAACCACTACCTCTATTCAGGAAAAAAAATGCATGAATGTAACTCTTTGATGCATGTAACCTCTGTTGCAACATGTCTGGCACCCAATTAATTTTCCAGATGCACATGGGAATTAAAATTATCTTCCAATCCATTATTTAATATTCCAAATTTTAATTTTCCCAACTTGGGCATTGGGTTTTCTTTTAATTTACATATTTTGGCAATTTAAGCACATTAAATGTGCAACCAACAATTCACCCAACTAACAGACTTTGAGCCAAATAATAAAATAATGGTTACAATATTTTGGCTCCAATTTTCACCCAAATATAATATTTAAACATTAATCTACCCAACCAATTTAATAAATAATTATTTTCATGCCCAGAGTGTCCCCAAATCAAGTGTTGAAAGGTTGCCTATAACAAGAAACCACACATAAAAAAATAAAATATTTTTGGGGATGCAGGATTTTGCCTGGTACCCCTAGATGCTCCTGCATTAGACACCCGAGGTAAGAAGAAATGTTACATGAGTTGGAACTCATTAACATTTGAATATTTTGTGTTTTTCCTTCAACCATCTTTCTTCCTTATCAACATGTTTCTTCTTATTCACTGTGCTCTAAATTTTTCTATCTCTTCCTTCCTTCATATTTCCTCTCTTTCTTCCTCTCATGAAATTAATCTCTCTATAACTCAAATTCCTCCATGATTCATCTTCCAACTTTATCTCATAATCTTCATCATCTTGATGTAGTTCAACATTTAACTTGTTATTGTTGCACCTTACCAATTTTCCTACTTCATATTCTTTCACAATTTCATTCAAATAAAAATCAGCATCATCGACATCTTTAAAAAATGTAAAAAAATACCTCATTACTTGTGTTTTCTTCCCCTTTTCTATTGCTGCAATATATTCTTTAGTTTTCTCATCTTCAATCATTACACATAAATCAAATTCATCAAAAGAATTACAAAATTTAGATTTTACCTCATCATCCACTGCTGCAACCTCCTCTTCTATGCATTCAACCTTCTTATCTTCCACTTTAATGCCTTTAATGAAGAATATATTATGTGCAACCTCTTTCTTTTCATCATCTTCTTCTATAATTTCTCCTTGAAATATTTTTTCTAATTTTCTTATCTCCTCTTTCAACAGGAGACTATCTTCTTCTTCATCATTCCCTTTGTCAAATCTAGGACTATCAAAATCCATTCTCTGAATTGCTACAACATCATCCACAAATTCATCTACCTCTTTTACATATAAATTTTTATTAACATAATTAAATGATACCTCTTTTTATGTTGTGGTATCCTTATTCTTTTCACCATTTTCCTTGTCCTTGCTAAATCCTGCAAACAAAACATTTTTAGATAACATAAAATCTTTAAAATTACCATTAAATTTGTGATCTATAGTGATCATTTTCTCTTCTTTCTTTCTCCATCCTTCCCTTATGCTTCTTTTATTTTTGTTGTCCTCTTTTAAGAGAACATTCTTCTTCCCATATCTCTCTTTCCACATTCTCATTTCCTCTTTAAACTTCTTTTCTAATATATTCACTTCAACTTGGAGCTTTTCAAACTCTTCACGTTGTTTCCCACTTTCCACTCCTTCTCAATAATGTTTCCAAAAAAAAATTCTTACGGGACTCCTCATGACCCATCCCATCCTCTCTGGTATAGACTGCCTCAAGTTCGACGATTTGTCTACACGTAAATCATAAACACACCACCACAAGTCCTGGTGCAAACTGCCTCACATCGGTGCTTCTTCTTGATGCAAAATGCTTTCCTGTTACATGCCTAAGTAGTGCATTTTATAGATAAATGGTTCATATGATTGAATTGTTTATTGGTGATGTTGTATTTGATTAAAACACTATTGGGAATAGTTGAAATTCTTACTTATTTTATATATTTGTGTGCTTCATTTTCTAAGGATCTTCCTTTTGGAATTTAAGTTGCATGTATCTGAGATTATTGTAGTCTTATCACTTCATTACTATGTTTCTTGTATAAATTGATGCATTAGCTGGTAGAGTAGTATAAATATCCCAAATACTCTATCTAGAAAATAACAATAAATTACTACACACTCTATTTACAAGAAAAATTTAAGCTAGGAGCAAACATTAGATAAAAATAACTTATGTAAATTTGTCCTCACTTTAGCCAATGGATTGTGAAATCTTGGATCTCAAAGTTAAAAAAAAATTAATCCTAAAAATGATGTTTTGAAGACTGTATCTTAATTTATATGGAAACCTCTTTTTAACTTTATGAATTGCAGAAGATTTAATTCTTGAAATTCATCGGAAAACAAGTTTCAACTACCAATTAATAGTAATCCAACTACCATTTAATGGTAAAAATCTCCAAAATATCAGGTAGAAGCCTCCAAAATCTCACTTGACACATAAAATCCAAATAAACATTGATTTGACAACTGGATGGGAACATTCTATTTCCATTTGAAGTGTTTTTTTGTCAATTTGATGGCAATTTCTTTTTACATTTGCAGCGCATCATTTTATTGTTGAAGAGTTGCAAAAGGGAAAAGGGTTGTGATCCAGGAGGATCCAGAAGACCTTAAAAATTCACAATCTTAGAATCATATGGAACCAAATCCATTGCATAGGCTCACCTACATGGTCCCAACGCAACTTGAATCGCGTCAAAAGGAGATCGTACGCCCGAGATATGCTTGGTCAAAGTTTGGTCAAAATGAGGTCAAAGCTGGTCAACCAAAAAAATTAATGATCATGGAACATTTCTATACAAGTTCCATCATGTAGATCTCGTCGAGAGCTTTCCGACGCATTTTGAACGGACCAAATCCGAGTCTGTATGTGGAAGTTATGACCAATCAAAGTTGTGGTCAAACTTGGTCAAAGTGGTGGCGTGGCATCACCAAAACTTGACACTTGGCAGGACACATGGCAGATGACGTAGCAGGACTATTGAGTTGGCACTAACATGGACCAAATAAGTGGAAAAAAATATGGATTAAACCATATTTGTTAAAGAAAAAACATATGGTTTAAAAATTATTAAAAAAAAAAGAGAGGATTTGGTGGGATTTTATCCCTTAAAATCCTCTTGCGTTTCCCATAAAACAAGGAGAAAAATAAAGCCCGTAAACTTATATTTCAACAAATTAACCCATTTAACCACCTTCCTCATATTTCAACAAATTATAATATTTTAAGAGGCTTAAAATAATTGGTTAAAGATTTTTATGATTTAAAAGGGGGTTTAGAATATTTCAAGGATTATCTTGTAAGGCTCAAATTATAAGAGCCATTATTTTTAAAAAGGGGTTAGGATTACTTGAATGGATTATGAATTATTTCAAAAATATTTTAAGGGGATTTTGAAATATTTTGGATGTAAATGGGATATATTGGAGACATGGGTATATTTGCAAAATAATATGGTTTTAGCCAATATTAGCAAATAAATTGGTATATAAAGGGGATGTTTTGGCTTGGGAATTAAGCAAGTTTACTTGGAGAAATAATTCCAGTGTGAGAATTTTTGGAGGAGAAGAATTACAAGGTGTTATTATACACCAAATTGTAAAAGTGAGATTGTGAGGAATTTTGTGCAGGTTTTGAAGCTTGAATATTGTAAGAAGGCATCTTTGGGTGCTTGGCGATATTAATGAAAGCGGTCCAATATTGAGAATTGGACCCGGAGATGTAGTCCTTTGAAGGACGAACTTTGTTATCAACCTGCGTCTGATCTTTCTATCTTCTGTTTCATTCTTATTCTATCTCCTATCTTACATTCTCTCTAATTTCATTTCAGTTTATTTTTCAATTCAGTATTTGATTTCTAATTACAACATTTTAGTAATTAGTAATTTCGTTAATTTATGTAAAAGTGAACCTAGTCTATAATTTCAATGGTTAAACAACATAGTCACACAATTTTGTTTGAATCGGGAATGATTGTAATTAAGGTTAAATACATTTCAATTGTAAACCTCTAATATCATATCAAAGTGGTATAAGAGCTTCTTAATAGGAAATTTCAAAAGTGAATGTTAACCAGGTTGAAATTGAAGCAAGGAGAAGGTGCACTTATAGATTTCAATCCTGAGATCGGAAAACGAAGGACTTTTCCACAATAAAAAATGGCAGTTGAACAAAGTCCTACAAAGCTTGATGAGAAAGCTTTCCAGAAAGCATTTGTTGAAATGAAGGCTATGGTGGAAGTTCTTTTCCAAGAGAGACGAGCGACAGAAGAGAAAGGAAGGCAAGGCTAGAAAGAAGAAGGAAGTTGAATCCTCGTTGAAAGAAGACAAAGGTAAAGGAGTAGGAGGTGGTCGTGACCCTCCTAAACCTCCATCCCTATCCTCTTCATCTTCTTCATCCTCTTCTTCTTCTTCGTCTAACTCTTCTAAAAAGAAACAACCTGTGCAAACTAATTCACCTTTGTTAAAACTGGATGTTAAATTTGATTTTCCAATCTATAATGGAGAACTAGATGCAAAAAAATTTGATAATTGGATTAAGCAAATTGAAGTTTATTGTAGAGTTCAGAAGTTTACTGAGGATTCTCAAAAAATCCAATTAACCACTCTTCACCTGGGAGGCACAACCTTAATCTGGTGGGAGAGCAGAACTTGGGAAGACTAAGCCGATATGGTAAAATTATTTCTTCTTGGTTTGAGTTTATAGCTACATTAAAGAAACAGTTCTACTAATTAGGTCATATGCAAAAACCAGTAATGAATTGACAATCATTAAAGCAAGAGAAAGGACAAAGTGTATAGGATTATACACAGGAGTTTAGGAAAAGAGCTTTAATTTTGGGTATTCCATTATATACACAAGAAACTTTGTTAAAGTATATAGGTGGATTACATCAAAAGTTGAGGCATACAATACTTATGTTTAATCCAACTAACCTTGATGAAGTTAGTGTGCAATCCATTCATCTACAAATGAGCTCAAGGAATAGCCATGATGGTCTCTTAATGGACTCCAATAAACAGAAAGGGAGCAAGAAAGGGAAGGAGAAAATGCAACAGACAACTACTGTAAAGAAAGAGGAGGAGAAGCCTTATTGCTCACATTGAAAGAAGAAAGGGCACGAAGATGCAAGATGTTGGAAACTACATCCCGATTAGAAGCCAAAGTGGTTCAAGGATCAAAAGGGTAAGCAAAAGACCGTAGCTACCGTGCATGATCTCGGATCAGATTCTGATGATGAAACCAAGATTTTAGTTGTGGGTATCAAAGGTAATACTCCTATTGTCAGTACTAGTTCTCATGCTTCTTCTCTAGGTTGTAATGAAGTACCTGCTGAAAGTAAAAGGAATGACTTGTTTCATACAAGGGCTATTGCTAAAAAAAAGTAAGATTGATACACTCATAGATAGTGGATCACAAATGAATCTAATATTTGAACAAGTTGTTAAGCAATTGGGATTAAAAACAACTCCTCATCCTAAGCCATATCCATTGGGTTGGGTGCATGATAATGCTCGACTACATGTGTCAAAGCAATGTAAACTCCAATTTGCAATCACATCCAAGTTTGTAGATGAGGTATAGTTAGATGTAATTCCACTTGACATCTATGGGATGGTTCTAGGTAGTCCTTACTTGTATAACATAAAAGCCATTTTCTACAGGGAACATAACAAGTATCATTTGTTTAAGGATGGAATTGAATATATTGTAAAAGCTTATCACATGAAGAATGATAGATATGTTGTAAACATAGGGCATATGTAGATGATTGTAAATGCAAGCAATGTTTTTAACTCTCATGTCTGTAACAACTAGTGATACTAAGCATGAAGATGATAGGGTGTCACAAACAACACAGTGTGAGGATCAATTGTAAGCACAGTTAAGCCTTCAGCCAAAGGTGGTAAAAGAGGGTTTGAATGATTCAATTTATAATAATGTTCTTGTTCAGAAGATTCAACACGATACTTTTTTCTTCACATCAGTTTATTCAGTATTGTTGCTTGTTATTTTTCTAGTTATTTCTATGTGGATGATGAATGTGACGGTGAATATTGATGAACATGTAATTGATTGTATCAACAATGCTATCTCATTTTTCTTCGTGTTTGTGATGGGTCAGATGTTCAAGATTCCAGCAGGGTGGACAAATGATACTGGGCAAGTGAGGTAACAATGCCCTCACTTAAATTCTATGTAAAAAATAGACTTTTGGAGGTCCAAAAGCTTCTCAATTGGGACAAATGATCTAGGAGGATCTAGAAGACCTTAAAAATTCACAGTCTCAAAATCATATGGAACTAGCTCCATTACATAGGGCTCACCTACATGGTCCTGACGCAACTTGAATCGCATCAAAAGGAGATCATATGCTTGAGATATGCCTTGTCAAAGTTTGGTCAACATGAGGTCAAAGTTGGTCAACTGGAAAAATTAATGATCATGGAACATTTATATACAAGTTCCATCATGTAGATCTTGTCGAGAGCTTTCCAACGCATTTTGAACCGACCAAATCCGAGTCCGCATGTGGAAGCTATGACCAGTCAAAGTTGTGGTCAAACTTGGTCAAAGTGGTGACGTGGCATCACCAAAATTTGACACTTGGCAGGACATGTGGCAGATGACATGGTAGGACTAGTGAGTTGGCACTGACATGGACTAAATAAGTGGAAAAGAAATATGGATTAAACCATATTTGTTAAATAAAAAACATATGGTTTATAAATTATAAAAAAAAAAGAGGATTTGATGGGATTTTATCCCTTAAAATCCTCTTGTGTTGCCCATAAAACAAGGAGAGAAATAAAGCCCCTAAACTTATATTTCAACAAATTAACCCCTTTAACCACCTTTCTCATATTTCAACGTATTATAATATTTTAAGAGGCTTAAAATAATTGGTTAAAGATTTTTATGATTTAAAAGGGGGTTTAGAATATTTCAAGGATTATCTTGTAAGGCTCAAATTATAAGAGCCATTATTTTTAAAAAGGGGTTAGGATTACTTGAATGGATTAGGAATTATTTCAAAGATATTTTAAGGGGATTTTGAAATATTTTGGATGTAAATGAGAGATATTGGAGATATGGGTATATTTGCGAAATAATATGGTTTTAGCCCATATTAGCAAATAAATTGGTATATAAAGGGGATGTTTTGGCTTGGGAATTAAGCAAGTTTACTTGGAGAAATAACTCTAGTGTGATAATTTTTGGAGGAGAAGAATTACAAGGTGTTATTATACACCAAATTGTAAAAGTGAGAGATTGTGAGGAATTTTGTGCAAGTTTTGAAACTTGAATATTGTAAGAAGGCATCTTCAGGTGCTTGGAAATATTAATGAAAGTGGTCCAACATTGAATTTGATATGTAGATGTACAAAGAAATACAACTTTCTTGTATTAGTCCATGTCTTTTTCTCATTAGTATTGGTAATCATGCCTCCTATTTTGAATTACAGATGATGGACACTAGAAATGAAAAAAGTCAAACTGAACCCCATCAAATAGAACTTCAAAGAATACAAAGTCGTGAAAGAAGTCGTGAGTACTATTCTCATCATAAAGAGGAAATTAGTGCTCATCGTCACCTGAAAAACATACAAAAACAAAAACCAGATGAAATAGATACTACACCATCAACGAACAACAACAATAACTTCATGACCACATCAAAAAAAATTCGACACAAAATAGATGCTCTATCAAACTTACAAACATGCACTATATGTAAGGAACACTACCTTGGCATGCTTGTTCATTCATCAAACAATAAATTTATTTGTAAACGATGTTTCAATGAGAAAGGCATTCATCAATTTTCATCACTTCATAATATGGACCCAGGAGAACAACCTCCTATGTTGCAAAAGCTCACTCAAGTAGAAGAGATGCTCATATCAAGGGTAAACCCAATATTACAAGTAACCCACACTCATGGGGGGCAATAAAAATACAATGGCCACACGATTAGCTTCTCACAAGACATAAAAATTATTTCCAAAATACTTCCACATAGAATTACAGACCTAGATGTCCTAATAGTTCAAAGATTGCATACACAAGGAAACTATTACGACTGTTACGTAAGTAGGAGTCGTATTAGAGATGCATTGAAATACAAGATCAAATATGACCCATACTATAGGGATGTTGAAATAAGTGCATCCTACTTAGAACAACTCCCTAAAACAAGTATAGACATTTCAGACATGCTTCACACCATAGAATTTTTTGAAGAAATAGTCATACCAAACAATGAATCTGACACTAACGATCAACATGATCAAGATGCATCAACATACACATCGTCATTTATGGTAAGCCTACTAGAGAGATGTCGTGAGCTAGAAATCATTAAACAAACACTACAAATTGAACACCCAACAAATAACACTATTGATTGGCCTGAAATAAGCTCTTCTCCAATAAATGAATACAATACTGAAGGCCTCTTTGATATGGCATTTCCCACGCTCTTTCTAGATGGAAAAGCACTACAAATGCAACCACGAATTAGGGAAGTACAAATGCATGAATATGCATTACATCTAATGAGATTCCATGACCAAAGATTTGGAAGGCATCTAAGGTTTGAATATTTTATCTCCAACCTTATGATGTGTCATCGTAGCCAAGGACTTGCAACAGTTTTCCTTAAAAAAAATTTAGAAGAAAACATACCAGCCACTATTGAGAACCTTCATACACACTTGAAAAATATTCCCGACGAACAATTAGCTGAGCAACTTATGCATTTTGGATCTACCATGAGAGAAACAAGACCATATTGGAACAAGTGTCGTGTTGAACTAACAAATATGATCAACCAGATAGGGTCACCCACTCTATTCTTCACATTAAGTGTAGCAGATACAAAATGGCCAGATTTACAATGACTACTCTCAAATGACATAATATTTACAATGCAATCAAATAAAATTCACACAAATAACATAATCAATAACCCCTACACCACATCCCTATATCTACATCAATGATTCATAATATTTCGTGAGGACGTCATTGAGAAGCTCCTCCATACAAAAGAATATTGGTATAGGTACGAATGGCAACATTGAGGGACCACACATGTTCATGGATTCCTTTGGCTTGAAAATGCATGAGACATGGACAAAATTGATTGGAAAGATGACTTAGAAGTGGAAAGAGCAAGAAAATTCTTTGATACATATGTCACTACTTGGAACCCTCGTACTATATCTCATGGCAACAACACAACACATCGATCTCCACTTGATGATCCATGTTTGTTAAATACAGCTAAGATCTTTAGTAAAAATCCTTCAAACGACTACGAGGAATTAATTAATCATG
Organism: Sequoia sempervirens; assembly: GCA_007258455.2. Lineage (NCBI taxonomy): Eukaryota > Viridiplantae > Streptophyta > Pinopsida > Cupressales > Cupressaceae > Sequoia > Sequoia sempervirens. The sequence continues at coordinate 7,396,214 of VDFB02000007.1, read as the reverse complement.
TCCAGAGGCAAACAAAATGCACCGAGGGAACATGCCTACGTAAGAAGGGGAAAAAATAGAATGTCGATACAAAGCTCCATGGAAAGAAAAAATTATCTCTACATTATCATGTGACAATGATGGTAAAAAAAATATGAACCAACAAGAAATGTTGATAGATTAAACATACATAACCGAGAAATGATTTCAATATGGAGAGAAAATATAGATTTCCAACCTGTCATCTCACGGACACTTGTTCTCAAATACATTACCAAGTATGCATCAAAATCAGAGAAAAAATCAGAGAGTTGTGTTAATATGCTTACAAGAATAACTACAAATCAAAAACTTGAAGATGAAGCTTTAACAGCATACCGAAAATTCATGACAGGAATTGTGGTTGAACGTGATATTGGAGCACAAGAAACATGTCATATGCTCCAAAAATTGCCCCTTGTCATCTGTAACCGATTATTTATGTCATTGAATGTTGGCCGAAAAGTATTCCACTGCTTCACAAGAACAACAAATGACAACAAACTCCAATCAAGCTACTTACATTCTTATATGCAATGCCCTCCACAACTAGAAGCAATAACATTACTTGAATCTGCAAGATCCTTATCCTATTCTTCATGTCACAAAGGATGTAAATGGAAAGAGAGGAAACAAAAAATAAATCGTCAATGTTTTCCCAAAGTTCTATACTATTCCAAAGCAGGATTCAAAACATTTTGAAACATTTTGTTGGAGTGAATTACACTTATATAAGAGTTTTCATGACATACAAAATGACATAGGCCTTACTAAAGATACAATAATAACAAATTGGACCCAAATGAATACAAACACATATGATGTATGGCATGTTAATCGCACGATTGACATGGAAGCAAATAGTGAAGAGGAAGAAGATAGTGGTAATGAGGAAAACTCAATAGATGCATTACAATTGAATGAATGAGAATTGTTGTCACAAATGGGACTTACTAATAATGTCAATCTAGATGAGCTCCAAATACTCGGTAGGTGTGATTTTGATAACAACATTGAATGGGATCAACATAGTGTACACCCAAATTTACATGCCACTGCAATTGACTTCATAAAGATGAATAAAATTTGCACCCAAAATGAAAACATGGCCATTAGCTTTGATGTCCCAAATTATACATTATCACCAAAACAAAAAGTAGTGCTCACAATAATTACAAACCACTACAAATACCAATCCTGAAAAAAACCCTTGCATACAATCATTCAAGGAACTGCAAGAACTATAAAATCATACCTTATTTCTTGCATAAGAAATGCACTTCAAAGTAAGCTACCACAACAAAAGAGCCAATTGATTGCTTTAGCTCCCACATGAATTAATGCATTTAATATACGTGCATCAACCATACATTCAACTCTTAGGATTCCAATAAAAGAAATGAAACCATTGCATGGACAAACACTAACAACATTTCAAGAAGAAATGAAACACATAAGGTACATCTGAAACATATAAGGTACATCCTCATAAATGAAATGAGTTTCATAGGCCCAAAGCTACCATTCAAGATAGATAGCAGACTACGTGAAGCATTTCCTTGAACACAAAACCTCAGCTTCGATGGTGTATCTATAATTCTAACAGGTGACCTAGTACAACTACCACCTGTCATGGACAAACCCATCTATGCATCACACTCCAATGCCAAACTACTATGGGAACAATTTACTACAGTTGTTACATTACAAACAATGTTTCGTCAACAAGGTGACGATCCAACTCAAATACACTTTTGTGAAACATTAAAAAACTTATGCAATGTAGAACCAACACACCAAGATTGGGAGATGTTAATGATCCACACAAACAAACTACTTACAACTACTGAAAAATAAGAATTTGACAACTCCATTCACCTTTTTGCAACAAATGACTTAGTGAGACTACACAACAACAAAAAAAGGTAAAACAACTAAACCTTCCAGTTGCAATAAGTATTGCAACAAACACAAAAAACAAATCAAACATTGATGCTCAAGATAACCAGCTTGAAAAAGAACTCATATTATGCAAATTCCAACAAATCATGCTAACAACAAACTTATGGACTCAAGTAGGACTTGTAAATGGATCCCTTGGGGAGGTTGTTGATATTGTTTACAATCTAGGCTCAAAACCACACGATGTTCCAATGTACATTGTAGTAAGAATCAATAACTACACTGGGCCACCATGGAACCAAAATGATCCGAAGGCTATACCTATAATACCTATATCACTAGGTAATCATAGGAAAATTCCATTAACAATGGCATGGGAAACTACTATACATAAATCCCAAGGCCTGACCCTACAAAGAGCAACAATTGATATTGGTAAAATAGAAAGACAAGGACTAACATTTACAACTATATCAAGAGTAAAATCATTAGATGAACTTTGTATTCAACCAATGTTCTCTTTTGAGAAGTACTCTAGAGTGCAAAACAATCCATACACAATTATCAGAAAAGAAAAGAAAAGAGGAAGATTATTTACAATTACTCTCACTATGACAAAATGAGGTATACACAAGTGTCAATCCAATCTCTTTCACATTAACTTTCAAATTACTTTACACTACGAAGTTGATACTATATGTCTTTACAAAATATTTTCCCCTTCACTAACTCATTCAAACCTTTTCGGTATGCAAGTGGACACTAAGAAAAATAAAACATATTCTCTAAACAACATTTCCAACATCTCAGTCCAATACAAGTTGCAATGGAAAAAGATAAGGTGATACATGGAAGGTAAAAGATTGGTTCCTCCTCAACATCAACTACATGTATGTATAACACTTCCTTCTCTACTCAAACTCTATATTACTTATTATTTCACAACCAATTATATTCCCACAAAAAAAACACATCAATTGTAAATTTAATTACTTTGTTTGTAGAATATCTTCATAAAAAAGATGAATCAATATATGAACCAAACCTCTACTAATGTTAGACGTGTTTGCTTAACAGGTTCAGGATTTGCTTCAAGAATAAGTATCTTTTTGGAAACAATAACATGCAAATCAAGCAAGTTTTTCCACACTCTGCTGCCAATGTGACTGCTTATTATGTGTGTATTTTAAATTACAGTCTTAGATCAATTCATAGAGATTCAAAACAAAACAATTGCATGCTATCAAAAAGGCCACTTCAACTAAATAACCTCATAATTCAAGACCGTCTTTTAAGCTAATTTGGTCACGACTGCATGTGAGCTAAAAATTCATACCTTATACTCATTAATTTTTCCAACCTAAACTATTTCAGTTTTAGATGTGTATCACTGCAATCAAAATCACATCAACCAACTTCATGGAGACTCTGCTAGCACTGTGACTACTTATTATGTATGTATTTGAAATTACAATCTTAGTTCTTTTCATAGAGATAGATTTATCAATTCATTTCTTAGTTCTTGATGAATTGTATTGTAGCTTTCTCCTAACATATCAAACCATGATGAATTGGACTTTTGGTCTCTTTTTGAATTGGTTGTAGAGGTGACAGTATGTGACTTTTTGATGTTCCTTTTGCAATTATTAACCTTGCAAGCATTTTTATGGGATGTTGACTACAAAATGTTTTCTGCTTTTGCAGTATGTTTCCAAAATCAACACACAAAACTTTTCCACAAAATCTTTACTCAACATTTGTGAAAAACAAGCATTCTAGCAAGCCAAGACTTTCTCAAACTGGCTTCACTATTGCTCATTATGTTGGTGATGTAAGTTTAATGTTGCCTTTAGCCCTTACAATTTGATTAAATCATTTTGTGCTTTCTATAATTTCTAGTTAATAAAGTATCTCCTTTTAATGTTGGAATAGGTTACATATTAGGCGATTCAATTCCTTGATAAGAACAAGGATTACATAGCAGAAAAACATCAACGCTTCTTGAATGCTTCAAAATGCCCCTTTCTTGCAGGACTTTTTCCTCCTCTCCCAGAGGATTCTTCAAAGTATTCATAGTTTTCTTCCATTGGTACACGATTTAAGGTATTTTGGTGCTTCACTTTCTATAGATATATGATATATATTATGCTCTATTTGTATCTTACTATTATGTTTCTTGTTTTTTATGGCTTAAATTTTTTAGATATCTTTTTAACAACCAGCTCAGTGGCCCTGTTCCAACAAGAGGATTGTTCTCAAGATTCATATATTATAGGTATTTTTTTATTTGTTTCATTTGGTTACTTCTCATAAAGTATGAAAAAAGCTATTCATTTGTATCCACCTAACTTGGATTTGACTTTTTTTTGTTGCATGCTATATTATGGCTACAGTTTTAAAGGAAATCCAGGACTTTGTGATGGTGTTGTGCACAATCCATGTTAAAAAATGGAATGAAATGGAGAGCATTGCAGCTTAAATGATTGTTCATAAAGCAATAAGGTTTACCTTGCCAGCTATGAGTTATGGATTTGATTATATAACATGTGATTTTGTTCTTTAGATTCTTCTTAGGTCAACACCTAGAAAAGATTGAATTTACAATTATCCAAAATATTATTACAGTACAAGAAACCATGTAGATGGCCTAGATGACGAAGAAGAAGTAAATGTTATTTTATGTGCATCAATCAAAGTCTAATTTTGATAAATGCTCCATGGATATTGTTATGATTGCAATGATCTAGCATGAGAGAGGATGAAAAATAAGTATAATGATTTAATTCCTCCATGAAAATCCAATTTGTATTTTGATTTACTTGCCTCAAGTCATGTGCACATGGAACAAATGAAGTCTAATTTATTCCCTATTAAATTAAAAAAATTATTAAATTTATGTCTTTTGGGTTTTGAATTTAATGTGCTAAGGATGCACAAATGTCATATGTAAGATAGTTTGTAAGACACGTGTGGAGATGAAATAGATAGATAATTTATCTCTAAAATAAATTTTCATATCAATTATTATCACGATTCATCAATTCAAATCATAATAAATAGGAACCAAGTGTATTCCACAAAGGATAATAAATAACATCTACCATAAAATTATTTGAATGGTCATTTGAAACAAAAATCTATGTTACACCCTATTTATAACATCTAATCTACTTGAAAATTATAGACCTTATCTCAAACATAAACTATAAAAAATATAATCAGAACCATTGCACCTCCTCTGTCGCAACTGCTAGTTTATAACTATATATAAGTATAATTTATTTATTATTCTTCTTTGCACTTTATTTTTATACATTATACTTTAATCAATTTAAATCAACAATATTTAAATTTCATATATTAAATTGTTGATTATTGTAAGACTAATTCAAAGGAAAATTATAACTTGATTGAGAAAGTTTTTTTTTTAAATTCAAATAACACTATTAAATAGTATTTGGCAGTTGTAAGCCACACAACTGCCCCCTTTTCTTTCCATTTTAAAAATTGTGTGAAAGTTCAATTCCCTTTAATGATTTCTTCTTTCTTCTGCACTTTACTAACTAGAAAATATGATTTACCTAAATTGGTTGCAATCATGTGTGGCTGAGTTGAAATTTCTTGACCAGTAAACAACTCACGACTATCACTCATAGAAAGCTTCCATAACTAATTTGTTTTGAAGGAAATATGGTGAATCACAATAAATTAAGCACAAAAACACCAATCGCAACTTTCAAATGTTCAATAAATATTTTTATCAAATTAGCATATTTTATGAATTCTTGTACAATTAACAACTCTCATACAATTAAATCATTTAAAATTATTTGATAAAATGGTTTGAAAGTTAGACTCCACTAAACATTTAATCTTTTTTTCTTTATCTTCTCGAGAACTATCCCAGTCTATTTTGTCTTGACAGTTTCTAATTATTTATTTTTCTAAAAGAACCAAACTACATTAAAAGTGAAAAACAAGAAAGAAAAACCTAAAAGTGACACAATTAAGAGAAGATTGTAGTGAGTTATTTACCGTAAAATGCAGGATAGTGAACAACATTCCAGATGACGGCATGGATGACAAGCAGTTTCCATGTGCATTGGATAATTCCACCTGCAATTCCTTCAATAGAATATTCAAGTGTCCATTGTAGATGTTAACCAAATTATTGAAGGAGATCAAACACCCTTTTACCTCTTATTTAGTTGTCACATTTATTTTAATTTATTGTTAATCTTAGATTTATAGCAACTAGTTACATTTATCTAATCATATTATTATTTGATGTTGAATTATAAGCATTTCCATTTATTTTCCAATAACTCAAGTTAAGAGTAAATATTGGATTATAATTATTTTGTCTTGTAAACAAAAGTAATACCCATTACACAATTTATAAATCAATTTTATATTACAAGTTATGTGAAAGGCTAACCCGAATAATTAAATTATTAATAAATTTATTGGATTCCTCAAACATTATTCAATTAGTAAATCCTAATCTATAATATAGATTACAACCAATTGAGAATAACACTTTGTTTCTATTAGTAACATTTATAACTCTGCAGTAATAAAATATAACAAGGTAAGAAAAGTACTTGCCTGCTGCACTTGCATGGCAATGCCGCAAGGTTAAGCAATATGCATTAGTATCACATTGAAATTCTCCTACACACTCACCCATATTCATTAGCATACACACACAACATCTCATTTACAATAGTAAACATAATCTAGAAAAGCAACTTATAAAGATGCATGACAAATCCTAAGAGGATATATGAAAATGTATGAATGAAAGATTTATTGTTTATATCTACCGAATAGGGTGCCACACATTTGTATTCATAGGAACTAGAATTCATTAGCTTCTTTATAAGAACCAAAATATCTAGCACTACTAGCTAATCATCAAATATGTCAAAGGTGGATCATTTCGATAACCAACATTGTTATACAAAATTAGTTCTATTAATAATTTAAATAATTCCCTCATAGCATTGAACAATTGAAAGTTTCATCAAGTCAAATCACAAATCAATCCTATATCAATTCATTTATAATGTACTATGATGACATTGCTAGTCAAAACTAGGAAGTAAGACACACATAGCTACTCATTTGTACCATGAATTTATGGTTATATGTTCAACCAAATATGACCACCAATAAAAACTTTTGCAGCTTTTGAACAAAAGGGTGGGGCCTTACACTCTTATTCTTGTTCTTTTTTTATCTTGCTCGTTTTCTTGCTATTTCTTGTTCTTGTTCTTGTTCTACTTGTTATTATTGTTTTTTATTCTTTCTCTACTTCTTCTTCTTCTTCTTCTTTTACTACTTTTTGTGAAGAATTAGCCTCCCAAAAAAACTTAATAAATTCGTTGATTTGTAGCCTTGGAGGTGAATTTGGTGCAAACCCTAATTTTACAATAAATCCCATAAAATAAATCTAATAAATCTAAATTTTTTATTGTAGCTTAATAGGTCATAGATATCACTTTCAAAAAATATCTTCTAGAATTTTTCTAATTTGTAGCCTTGGTAGAAAATTTGGTGGAAACCCTAGTTGTATAAAAAATCACTTAATTTTGCTCTAATTTATCTAAAATTTGGATTGTAGAAGCTTCAATATGTTCTTAAACAACCCTAACATAATTAGGAAAAAATCACCAAAATATGTGAGATATATGCTTCCCAAAATGACCTCCAAAATTAAAAAAGATTGGCTTTCCGTTATAGTGCCAAGATTGGCAATTCAAGCCCTTGAGGTGACACCTTATCAAAGGCTACAATTGTACAAGAATGGACTTAATGACCAAATTCAACATGATGTTCATTTTTTGGAACCTTGTATAGTCAAGAAAGTTGTGCAACAAGCATTACATATTGAGAAACAAAACACCAATAAAAAATTTATACAAGGTGAAACCATAAGATTAAATGATAAAAATGTGACTAATCTTACTAATAGAAACATGCACAAATTCTTTAACCTAGGACAAATTAGTAATCTCTTTCTTGAAAAAGAGATAAGAAAAGAAAAAAATGGCTATGTTGGAATCATGGTAGCAAATAGTCAAGGGGTCATAAGTTTTCTAAGAATAAAAAATACTAACAATTATTAAGAATGAGATTGAAGAAGAGGGAGAAGTACCTAAAAAAGAACCAAATGTAGAAATTAAGCATGAGAATTCCAAGGACAAAGAAAGCACTACTATCTCCCTACATGCATTGAATGGTAAAATTTCACCACAAACACTCAAAGTATTTGGTTATATGAAAAAGAAAAAAATGAAAGTGTTGGTTGATATTGGCAGTACACACAACTTTATTGATAAAAGACTAGACAATGAGCTCAATTGTTTTGTTTGTCCATTCTCTAATTTTCAAGTCACGATAGCTAATGGGAAACAACTCTCTTATGGTAGTAGATTCCATAATATAAAATTATCAATGGGAAATTATCAACTAGATTATAAAATATTTGTTATCCCTATTAGGGGAATAGATGTAGTTTTGGGAGTACAATGACAAACAATTAGGAACAATGCCTTTCAATTTTCAAGACTTATCCATGGATTTTAGTACACATGGAAAAAGCTTTTTTTTTTTGAGATACAATCACCACCAAGTGAAATCATTAGCTCTCATAGGATAGAAAAATTGCTCAAGAAAGGTTCTTATAATATAGGGGCACAATTACATTTCCAAAATTGTTAAGCATTGAGGAGATTTTTTTGAAGTAGATGAGAATGTTATGATGCTAATATTATATATTCCTAAGTATAACAAGGATAAGCACTTGTGGCATACTTAACCTTTTAAATTAATTATAGTTAATACAACAATCCCTTTTAGTTAAGATGAGGGGGTGTGTCCCTACATAGTTAAACCTATAAATAAGGAGGGGATTTTTATCCCAAACAATCATATCATCAAACATTGAATTCATATATTATTGTCTAATTATTGGAGGTCACCCCTTTGAAGTGGTTTTCTATTTTTTTGGTTTATATATTTATTTCCAAGAAATATCAAAACACAATCTTAGGAGCAAAATAGATTTCTTAAGAAAAAAATATTTAATGTCTAAAAAAATTCCATTAATCACCCTAGTCATTTGGGATTTCTTGTCATGAAAAATTATTTGTTTCTCTCCATTCACAACTTCCAAGCTGCATGGTGTAAGGTAATAAACTAAAAGATTTTTAAAGAAATGTTTTGGTATGAAGAGACCCATTATTCTAGTGGACCTTGAATGTGCTTAAGGAATGAAAATAATACCTTTGAAGAGAGTAAGGATTTCTAAACCTCCCTAGAAAAGGGTTATTCCAACATCACATAAAGGATATTTTCTTCCACTTCTTCACATATAGAGCACCATCTAGAAAGAGTGAGTCCCCTTTTAACAAGGTTAGTAATGGCTACAAGTATCTTTTTTGAGCCATCATCCATAAGAAAATATTAGCATTGGGTATTAGTTGAGGTATCCACAATTTGGACCAAAAAGGAGAGGGATTTTGATCCATAATCATATCAAGTCTAGAAGCAACATAGTAGATAGTTATGGAGGTAGTTGTTCAAGTTAGTTCATGATTTCTAGAGACTTGAAGAATATGCCAAGAGAGTAGCAAGGATTGTAAATTGGATAAAGAATTCACAATAGAAAAAGAAGATAAATTAGTTAAGTTTTTCCAATATTTCACATTATCAACCTCTTCAAAATAATCTCACTTTATTCCCAAACGTAAATTTATAAAATTTCATAATAGGATTTTTCTAGGAAATATTTTTCAACAACGAGTTAAGCAACCATTTATCCTCCTAGAAATTAATGTTAGTACCATCTCCTCATTTCTATTTTGTAATTTTATTAAGGATAAATATGTTAGATATAATATTTTTACAAACACAAGATCCTTGGGGAAGATCACCAATGTTCAACACATCACCACTAGAAGAAAGATACTTTTTAAGTAATTAAAGTCCATTCTTTTTGCTCATTCAATAATCTCCAAGTAATTTTAGTATTGATAGATAAGTTTAAGTCTATATTCTCAACCACTTACATCTAATGTTCATACTTACATACCCAACAATCATAACATCACCCATCAAAACTACAATCTCACATCACAACATCCACATGCTCTCACCTCAAATCCTAATCAAAACATAAATCCATCTAACCAGAACATATATCAACATAACCCCTCTCAAAAAACCATGACCTCTCAAAAACACATCAACCCACCAAACTACCTTAACCAAAACTACAACGTAAACCCATCCAACCAAAACATCCATCAACAATACCCAACTCAAAACATCATAAAACCTCAGCAAAAATTTTCCACATTAAACCACTTTTATAACTCAAACACATCCACTCATACCTTAGACATTCCACAAAACTATTCACACATTCACCAAGACAACTCATCACCAAATTTCCCCTAAGGTCAATCATCATCACATCCCATATCCAACTATAAAACCATCAACATACCCACTTCATGCACCCGAATGATTTGGCTCTACAAATCCAAGATCTACAATGACAAATTTTGAACATCCACATGGGACCAATGAAGAAGAGCTATACGCTAGAGGACATATGCCCCTATCATTTTGATAGGACACTACCCATGCCACCTTTTCAACATAACTTTGAGATTCCTAAATTCTCTAAGTACAAAGGAAAGGGAGACCCTCATCAACACATTAGATAATTCTATGTAGCTTTCTTAGAGGTTGTTCATAATAATACTTATCTTATGCGCCTCTTCTCAAGAAGCATAGGAGGGTAGGCCATAGAATGGTTTTCTCGAGTGCCATCTGGCACTAGGACTTTAAATGAATTGGTCAAAAAGTTTCTCATTTCTCCTATAACATAGAACATGAAGTCTCAATAACCTATCTATGCACTGCAAAACAAAATAGTGGAGAAACCTTCGCCTCCTTCTTACAAAGATGGAGAAGCATGGCCAATAAATGTCTATGCCATAAATCTAAGAAATAGTTAGTCTAAATACATTCAAAATATGAATACAAAGATAAGATTCCATCTAGAATTTCAATGCTCCAATACTTTCAACAAGGTTATAGAGATAGGAAAAAGGACTCGTCACGATATTCACAAACAACAAAGACTATCCAAGTTCCTCAAATGATAAATCATGTTTCTAGAATAAGAAAAAAAGTGTGGTCAACAACGTTGTAGTTGACGCCAAGATGGCCCAACTTGCTCAACCCACATTAAGATTGCAAACACTACCCAATGTTCAAACCTCATAAAATGTTCAAGATAACTCATAGAGAGGGCCTCCTAAACAAAAAATCCCAAATAAGAAATATACTCCTTTAGGAGAGACTATCGAGTCATTACTCTAAAAAATAATTTAGGAAAACTTAGTCACACTCCTAGAAATCAGGTAGTACAAACCTCAAGTCAAGCCCACATGGTGGAAGGACACTGATTTCAATGAATATTATAGGTCTAAAGGACATAAGACTCCAAATTATTTTAAGCTAAAGAATCTCATTCAAGATTTTATTAATCAAGGTGGCATCACCATTGAAGATAATCCTAATAATTCATCTCAAAATAATCACATCAATAATATTCGTAGCTCACATGATGAGAAATTAGACACGTATCAAGATACTTTTCCCAAGCATGATCAAAACCATCTATCTATGTCTAGCAATGGCGCATATCACAATAATGGCATTATTCTTAGCCATAACATATCCACCTCATTTGACTCCATAATAGTTCATATTGAAGAAGCCTGACCACAAGAAGCCTCCATCTCTCCCATTCTATCATCCTATGCACCTTCACACCATCAATCAACATCATCACCACTGATCAACTCATCCAATAATAAGGGTGATCCCATAATAGTGGTTTACACTTTTTGGGACATCTTGATTTTTGCTGAAATCACATATTTTTAGAAAATATAATAATTTAAGCCTTAAAAAGTTCCATTTAAAGGATTCCAATTGAAGAGGTTTTGATCAAACCCCCTTGGATAGAACCCCACTAGTTTTAAACCATACATATAATAGAGTCTCCTTTACACCTATCAAAATGCTGATAAAAAACCACTTTTGATTTACCTTTTGGGGGATCAAATTGAATTCATTTAAATTTATTTTTGTATGTATATAGTCCTTATTAAGTTTCCCAAAAAGTATAATTTTAAATATATTTAATTTGATTATTATATTTATTTTTTATTTTTTTGTGAATGTAGGTTTTTCATCGAGAATCAAGCTCTCTATTCTGCACATGTGGAAAAATAGTAGATTATAAAAAAAAATTCTTAAAAATATCTATGCACTTGATATTGATGTCCTTGATCGAACAAAAAAAATTGAATTTCAATACATACAAAAAAAGTTGTGTTAGCAAGTAAACCTATGGCTAAATTGTAACTAGTTTGACTTCAAAACTTAATTAAGAAAAAAATATTCAATAAAACACTGTGAAACCAATTGCATGCACAAGATATCATAGTTACGAATATAAATTAAAAAAAAAAAGAATTTATCCTTCATAGAAAAAAAGTTGTGTTAGCAAGTACACGTCACTCTTTAAAAATGGTGTTTACTGTTAAAAACTAGTTTTCAAAGGAGATGTAAAAAGAAATGCAATTTAATTCCAATTTTTTTAAAATATATATATTTAGAATCTACAGACAAAATGTCACAAATCACTAGTTTGCACCATCTTCAAATTCCTCATGGTTTAGCAGCTATAGGTGCCCGAAAGTGAAGATTTAGTTAAAAAAAATTAGTTCAATGTCAAGTTTGGCCAAAAAGTGTAAACTACTATTGCGGGATCACCCATAACACATTTCAAGATTTTCCCCAAGGACTATCCACAATAGATAATCCATTGTTTGATACAAGTCCAATTTGTGATCATAAAATCCTAGATCAAACACCATCATGCATCCCCACTCTAGAGAGTCCTCTCCAAAATCCGTTACCACCATGGAAACATATTGAAGCCATCCAAGATACCTTTATTCATGCCCCATTTTTTGAATCAAATCTATGTTAAGAACACAATCCTAAGCATAAAGGAGCAAGCCTTGAAATGAATCAAAATCAAGTTACCAAGATCATCCAATCCCATCCTATCATTGATTGATATCATATTCCTCTCGACTTTCATGATGACCCCATCATCCATCTCCATTTCATCCATAATCCCAAAACTAAAGTTCACCCATCCATATTCTAGTAACCTCCATTTCCACATATGAGACACTTGCTTCCATTGGACACATAGATGATCTTCCCCTTGTTCATCCAAAACAAGAGTCTTTCTCTCTAGAAATATTTGAAATTGAGGAAGCTATAGCTAAATTCACAAAAATCTGAGAGGATATCTCACATAATAATGACGAAAAAATCATAAAGGTGGAGAAAGCATCAATATCTTATCATATTGTATCACTCACTTTTGTTAAGGAAAGCTTTCTTACTAATGAGAAGATAACCACCATTTATGATTTCCATCGACATTTAAGAGGAGTTAGCATCTTGTTATTGAAACAACACATATCCTATTGAAATAAAATTACCAACATATGTAGTACCAAGGAAAAGGATTAGGACTACACGAACAAGGTATTTTGGAACCAATACATTTTGTGGACAATCCTAAATATCAAGGACTTGGTTATTCATCAATCAAGAAATCTACCTCCATGATACCAAGGGTAACTTCATCTAATATAAATATCAAAATAGGGATCATGAATAGTCCTTACAATAAGGTTGTTTCCAACACTCCTCCAATTCATATCATAGACCATCATTCCCAAATCCTTCAATCTGCTAATTGGGACCAACAAAAGAAAAATATTTACCAAGAAAAAGCTCAAAGTCAAGCCATTGAAGCTAAATAAATCCCAAAATCAAAGTGGACACATACAGTCAAAATTGATCCCAATGAAAACTGGATCTTGCAAAGTATCCAATCCAAACCCATATCCAAAAGTAAATGAAATTATGGAGCCATACCAAAAAAGTTTTTCCATCACTCAAAAGTGTTCACCTCCTTCAGAAAAACCTTCAATACCAACACACAAGGTGTATAAAATCATTGGTCCCAAACACACTAAAAATCTCACATCTATACTCCATCATCTATAATCTCAAGTCTAGAAAATAAAAAATCCTACATCCAAACTACCAAGTAATTCATCCACAAAAATCTAA
>VDFB02000007.1:6564726-6649376 GCA_007258455.2 Sequoia sempervirens | reverse complement strand
TTGATGATATGTTTCAAATATAGAATCTCCCTAAGCCCAAGCTCACACTTTAACTATTTGGAAAAGAATGAGTGTTTCTCTAATATGCTCAACTCTTCATCCAAATGCTTCTATCTCTCCTCCCAAGTTTTAATATATCAAAATGTGATTAAAGAAACATAGGACAAAATTTCTTAATTTATTGCTAGATTCCTTGTTCATGCATGATTAGAAGGTTACTAGGGCATTAGTCAAGCCAAAGGGTATGACTAGAAACTCAAAGTGTTAATAGTGATATTTGAATGCAATATTATGAACATCTTCATCCATTATTCTAATTTTATGGTATCCATAGGGAAAAACTATTGGAAGTGTTTGTTGTCATTGATGTCAACAGATCTTTGTTGTTGTATTGATGTCAACCTATGGAGATTCTTTTATTGGTTGCATTATGTTGTCATTTGTAGTATCATTGATGTCAACCTCTAGTGTTGCTTTGATGAGCATATGTTTTTGGATGTTCAACATCCTATTTGGTTGAATAAGGTGTTGTAGATGTTGAGATGGTTTTTGTGGTGCTTGGTTTCCAAGTGCTTTCGAGAAAATTTGAATAAAAGAGGAAACAGTATGGTAAAGAGTGTTTAGTGTGGCAAAGTAGTGTTCAATGTTTTTCTCTACATTTTTTCATGTTTGAAGATTTTCTTGTGTGGTTTAGATATGTTGATAAGAGGTGTTCAGAGGTGCTATATCTAGAGTTGCAGGTTCTAGATTGTTTGACAGAAGAAGTTGTGTTCACCAGTGTGTGAATTGTGATGCAATGTTGTCTAGGAGAAATGGTTTTGCTCCACATTTCTCCGCGTTATAGTTTCTAGTCTTACAAATCTGGAAGTGTGCTTATATTCCTCATATTTATCTTTAGTTTGATTTTTTTGAGTTTTGGTGCTTCGCAAGGTTGAATTCATCAGTTACAGTGAGCAAAAGGTTAACTGGTTGTACAAAATGAGTATGTTCTTCAGGTGTATGATGTTGCAAAGTATTTTTTGAATTTCAGAATGTTGATGGAATATTCTAGATTGTGTTTAAGTTTTGTGTGTGGTCCATGATTCATCTTCAGCTTTGGTAATGCGTGTACTTAAAATTTTATTGGTGTTAACATTGGTTCGACAGACCTTGGGTGTTTACACTAATTGCATATATGCTTTGGTATTTGTGGAAGTATGGTGTGGCATGTATATGTGGATTTAGGTCCAAGTTAAGGTGTGATATGGTCCACCTTCATTCCTCTCCACTGTGGGAATGTTTGGTGCTGACCTAATTTGAATTTGCATAGTTGAGGTGCACGACCGACCTTGTAGATTGTTTTCAAGGTTGAGGACGATATATATATGTGTTGAGTTGATGAAGGATTATGATGTGAAGTCTATGTGATGTGAATTATGATGTGAAGTGTGAAAGTGTGAAGTGTAGTGTGAGCTTTAACAACTAAGACTATTGGAATCAGTGAGTAGAAGGTGTCTACATTCTAGAAAGAGAGTGTGAATGTATTGGTGGTGCAGTGGTGGAACTTCTCTATTGCTTTGAGATGGATTTCTCATTGTAACAATCTTCTATCTCCTTATTTATTTTGGTTAGTGAGCCCTCCGGCGGTGAGCCTATTGTATTCAGTGTTGCAATTACTTTATATTATGAGCTAATGCTCACCATGGTTTTTCCCTTCTTGGGTTTTCCACATAAATCTGGTGTACTCATGTGTTTGGATGTGTTAGCATTACTATTTATCATGTATATGTTCTACTAATGCATGATAAGGGTTTAAGGATTAATGTAGATATGAATGTTAATGAGGGTTTGATGTTTTAATGTATAATTGATTCAACCCCCCCTCTCTGTTGTCTTGTGCATTCAATAATTGGTATCAAAGCAAGGTTCCTTGGAAGAAAGCTTAATCGCTTGAGGTAGATCTGGGATGGTGCACAAGAAATAGGATCCTCTATTTGATGGATTTGATTATGCATTCTAGAAAACCAGGATGGAAGGTTTCCTTATTTCTCTTGGGTTTGGAGTTTGGAAGTCTATTGAAATTGGATATACAATGCTTGCAAATGGTCTAAGTATTAATGATGGGATCAAGGCATATGAGAACAATGGAAAATAAAGGTATGCTCTTTTGAGTGGTATTTCTAATTTATAACTTGTGAAAGTTATGAGTCTTAAAACTATTGGTGAAATATGGAAAAAGTTGGAAAGTATCTATGAAGGAGATGATAAGATTAAGCAAGAAAAGATGCAAATTTTGAAGACTAAATTTGAGACCCTAAGGATGATAGAAGATGAATATATTACAGGCTACATGCATATAGTGGATGAAGTTGTAAATTCCATCAGAGGCCTTGGAGGAAAACTTGAAGAAGATGAGGTGGTAAAGAAGGTATTAAGAACTCTTCCTAAAGCTTATAATCATAAGGTTCTGCTATTGAAGAAGCTCTGAATTTAGATCATTATTCTAGAGATCGGTTGTTTGGTGCTTTAACTAATTTTGAATTGAGAGAGTTTGGCCCAAGTGATTCAAGAAAAGAGACTGCTTTTAAAGTTGGAAAAGCGGAGAAGAATGAGGAATTTTATCTGGATGAGTTTGATGAGCTAGAAGTAAATTTTGTGAGGAGATTGAAAAAGGGCACTAGAAAATTCAGAGGTAAGTTACCTTTCAAATGTTTCAATTGAGGAAAGATAGGTCATTATACTTCAAGATGTCCAGTCAAAGCTTCAAATGGCATATTTAAGGAGAATAAAGGTAAATCAATTAAGAGAAGTTATTATGTTAAAGAAGATGAATTTGATTACCCTGATGATGAGGATAATGAATGCTTGTTCATGGCTCTAAATGTTGGAATTAATTCTACTAACTCTTCGAGATGTATCAAGGAAGTTTCTTGGGAAGAAGGTCATAATGGAACTATGGGGACTTCCTTTCATGCTAAAGAGGAAAAAAACTATTAGATTGCTGACAACGGCTGCTCAAATCATATGATAGATGATAAGAGTAAGTTTGTTAAACTTGAGAATTTTGAAAGAGGTCTTGTTAAGTTTTGTGATGATACATCTGCTAAGATATGTGGAAAAGTTTCAATCAATTTTGATAGCAAGCATAATATAGATTATTTTCTTTATGTTAAGGGGCTTTTACATAATCTTCTAAGTGTAGGATAAATGTGTAGAAAAGGATAGAATATTGTGTTTTAGGATAGTGGTTGTGAGATCAAAAAAGGCTCTGGAACTCTGCTTCTTGTTGGAAGAAGGATAGATGGAAATTTTTATCAACTTAAGGGTGCTAATGGTATGTGCTTTGACTCAAATCAATGGAAGTTGGCTATGGCATAGAATAATGTGTCACATCAATTTTGATAGCATAGTTAGAATCAAATATGCTCAAGCTATGAGAGATTTACCAAAGATTACAAAGCCTATAAATGTAATTTGTAAGGAATTTCAAGTTGGGAAGAAAACAAGACAAAGGTTTGATGTCAAATAATATTCTACCGCAGGACCTATGGAGTTGGTGCATACAAACGTTTGTGAACCTACAAAAATAAGAAGTTTTCAAGGTGACAAGTATTTCATGTTGTTGATTGATTATCTCTAGAATGACTTGGGTAACCTTTCTCAAAGAAAAATCAGAAGCTCTAGAAAAGTTTAAGGCATTTAAAGCTATGGTTGAGAATGAAATGGATATGAAAACCAAATGTTTAAGATTTGATAGAGATGAAGAGTTCACCTCCAATGAGTTTAACAGTTTTTGTGAAGATCATGGAATAAAGAGACATTTTCCAGCTCCTAGGACTCCTCAACATACTGGAGTGTTGGAAAGAAAGAATAGGACTATTTAGGAAGCAACAAGGACAATGATGAAGGAAGCAAATCTATTGGATTTCTATTGAAGAGAAACAGTTCATACTATACTTTATATACTTAACAAAGTGCAAGCAAGGACAAACAACTCAAAGACTCCCTATGAGTTTTGGTATGGAAGAACTCCTACTGTCAAATATTTTAGAGTGTTTAGAAGCAAATGCTATATCAAAAGAGATGAAGAAAACTTAGGAAAGTTTGATTCTAGATCTGATGAAGGAATCTTTCTTGGATACTCTACAAAGAGCAAGGCTTACCAGTGCTACAACAAGAGGCTAAAAAGGATTGTTGAAAGTGCAAGTGTCAAATTGGATGAAGACTTGCATAAAAGCTCAATGTTGATAGATGGATATAAATTATCAGATGAGACCTCTTACAAAGAAGAAGAAAAAGATAATGGTAAGGAAAAAGAAGTGCAGGTTGAAGAGGAAGATACTCTGGAAAGGATCCCTAAGACCCCTAAGTATGTGCAAGAGAATAATTTTGAAGATCATATCATTAGTGACAAATGCAAAGGTGTATTGATAAGAAGAAAGGCTTCTATGATAGAAGAACACGTAAATTTATGTTTAATTTCCAAAGTTGAACCTAAAACAATGATTGAGACATGCAAAGATAAATTTTAGATCGAGGTTATGGAAGAAGAATTAATGTAGATTTAGAAGAATTAGACTTGGGAACTTATCCCAAGACCAGTGAACAAGAATGTGATTGGAACTAAGTGGTTATTCTAGAATAAATTGAATGAGTGGAGAATTTTTTAGGAACAAGGAAATACTTGTGTGTAAAGGCTACTCACAAGTAGAATGAATAGAATTTAAGGATACATTTTCTCTGGTACCAAGGATGGAGGCTATTAGGATGTTTTTGGCTTTTCCAACACATAAGGATTTCAAATTTTATCAAATGGATGTTAAGTCTACATTCTTAAATGGTGAGTTGGAAGAAGTATACATTGAACAACCAAAAGGATTTCAATTATCAAATAATCCCAATATGATCTCCAAATTGAAGAAAGCATTGTATGGACTCAAGCAAGCTCCCAGAGCTTGGTATGCAAGATTGGATAGGTACTTGTTATAACAAGGATTCAATAAAGGTACTGCAAATAGAAATATTTACTTTAAAGTTGAGAAGGATCAAATCTTGATTGTAGTTGTGTATGTTGATGATATAATCTTCGGAGGAAATGAAAGCATGTGCAAAAGATTTGCAAAAGAGATGCAGAAAAAGTTTGAGATGTCTATGTTTGGGGAGATGAATTTATTCCTTGGACTTCAAATCAATTAGATAGAGAAAGGTATATTCATTTCACAATCAAAGTATGTCAAGGAAATTTTGAAGAAGTTTGGAATGGAAGACTCTAAACCGATATTTACTCCTATGGTTACTGGTTGCAAGCTGAGTAAGAATGAAAAATATCCTAATGTTGATCAGAGCAAGTATAGATGAATGATTGGAGGACTGTTATATCTAATTGCTACTAGACTGGATATCATGCATGTAGTTTGTCTTGTGGATAGATTTCAAGAAGATCCTAGAGAGTCACATGTGGCTGCAGTAAAAACAATATTCATATACTTGAAAGGCACTCTAGAGCATGGTTTGTGGTATCCAAAGGATACTAATTTCTCTCTAAGTGCATATATAGATACAGATTGAGAAGGTTGTGTGGACGATAGGAGAAGTACAAGTGGTGGTGTTTTCTTTCTTGGAATTGGGTTGGTGTCTTGGCTAAGTAAGAAACAAGATTCAGTGTCTTTATCTACTGCAGAGGAAAAATATTGCTACAACATCATGTGGCACATAGGTGTTGTGGATGAAGAAAACCTTGAAGGATATCAAAGTGTCATATGATGAACCAATTCCTATCTTATGTGACAATACAAGTGATATCAATATTTCAAAGAATTTGGTAATGCATTCAAGAACAAAGCATATCTCAATCTGGTATCACTTTCTAAGGAAGAAGGTTGCAGAGAATGAGGTGAAGTTGGAGTATGTGCCTACTAAGGATCAAGTTGCAACTATCTTCACTAAGGATACTTTTAAGCATCTCTAAGAGAAGTTAGGGTTATTGCCCCTCCTTTCAATTAGATGCATAAGGTTATGCATCAATCTAGTGAATTTCAAGATTCATTCCTTGTTTTGTATTGATGTTGGTGGCTACCTCTCAAGGAGAGTAGGTAGTGGCATTGTTGGTTGTTGTAGTTAGGTGAAGTGTAGATGTTTTTTCCTTTGTCAGTTGTGTCAAAGGATATGTATAGTAATTTTTGGTTAATGTAGTATGTTGTGTAATCCTAAGGGGGAGTGTGGAGAGAAGGTGTGAAGAAATTAGAGTGCAGTAAAATAAAAGTTAGTTGCAAAATAGTTGTTGTCCCTTATAGGTGTTTCCCTTGGGGAGAGAAAGTATGTGTGATTGATCTCAAAGGGGAAGCAAAGAAAAGGAAACATTTGTTGTCCCTTTCCATTGATGTCAAAATGGGGGAGAGAGTTAACTGAAAAACCATATGAAGAAAGGGAGAGAGAAGTCTTGTAAGAGAGAAAGTGTTGGAAAGAGTTGATGCTTGTGTAAGGTGGAGCAATATGCACTATGGTGTAGTATATGAGTTGGTG
The DNA here is from genome assembly GCA_007258455.2 of Sequoia sempervirens. Taxonomy (NCBI): domain Eukaryota; kingdom Viridiplantae; phylum Streptophyta; class Pinopsida; order Cupressales; family Cupressaceae; genus Sequoia; species Sequoia sempervirens. The sequence continues at coordinate 6,642,875 of VDFB02000007.1, read as the reverse complement.
ATCAGAGTTGTTGTTGTCGTTGATGGTTGGTGCAGTATATGAGTTGGTGATCATATTTCTTGTTGTTGTTGATGAAGGTTTTTCACATCATGTGTTGCCATCAATTACAAAGGGGGAGATTGTTGGAAGTGTTTGTTGTCATTGATGTCAACAGATCTTTTTTGTTGCATTGATGTCAACCTATGGAGATGCTTTGATTGGTTGCATTATGTTGTCATTAGTAGTATCACTGATGTCAACCTCTAGTGTTGCTTTAATGAGCATATGTTTGTGGATGTTCAACCTCTTGTGTGGTTGAAGAAGGTGTTGCAAATGTTGAGATGGTGTTTGTGGTGCTTGGTTTCCAACCACTTTTGATAAAATTTGAATAAAAGAGGAAACAGTATGGTAAAGAGTGTTCATTGTGGCAAAGTAGTGTTCATTGTTTTGCTCCACATTTCTTCATGGTTGAATATTTTCTTGTGCATTTTGGATATGTTGATCAAAGGTGTTCAGAGGTGCTATATCCAGAGTTCCAAGTTCTAGATCATTCGGTAGAAGAAGTTGTGCGAACTGTGATGTAGTGTTGTCTGGGAGAAATGGTTTGCTCTGCATTTCTCTACATTATGGTTTCTAGTCTTATGGATTTGGAAGTGCGCTTATATTGCTCATATTTATCTTTAGTCTGAGTTGTTTGAGTTTTGGTTATTCACAGGGTTGGATTCATCAGTTATAGTGAGTGGAAGGTTAACTAGTACAAAATGAGTATGTTCTTCAAGTGTATGATGTTGTTAACGATTTGTTGGATTTCAGGGTGTTGATGGAATATTCCAAATTGTGTTTAATTTTTTTGTTTGGTCCACATGTCACCTTTGGATTTGGTAAAGCATGTACTTAAAGTTTTAATGGTGTTAACACAGGTTCGATCGACCTTGGGTGTTTACACTAATTGTGTGTATGCTTCAATATTTGTGGAAGCGTGGTGTGGCATGTATATGTGGATTTAGGTCTGATTTAAGGTGTGATTTGGTCTACCTTCATTCCTCTCCACTGTGAGAACATTTTGGTGCCAACCTAATTTGAATTTGCATGGTTGAGGTGTATAGTCGACCTTGTAGATTGTTTTCAAGGTTGAGGATGGTATATATGTGTGTTGAGTTGATGAAGGATTATGATTTGAAGTGTGTGTGATGAGAATTATGATGTGAAGTGTGAAATTTCAAATTGCACTGTGAGCTTTAATGACTAAAACTACTAGAAGCAGTGAGCAGAAGGTGTCTACATTCTACAAAGAGAGTGTGAATGTACTAGTGGTGTAGTGGTGGAACTTCTCTATTTCTTTGAGATGGATTTCTCATTGTAACAATCTTCTATCTTCTTTCTTTTGGGAAGTGAGCCCTATAGAAGTGAGCCTATTGTATTCATTTTTGCAATTACTTTATATTGTGATCTAATCCTCACTGTGGTTTTTCCCTTCTTGGGTTTTCCACATAAATCCGGTGTTCACATATGTTTGCATTACTGTTTCTCATGTTTATGTTTTTACAATGCACGATAAGGGTATAATGGTAGTTAAGGGTTTAAGGATTAATAAAGATTTGAATTTTAATGAGGGTTTTATGTTTTAATGTACAACTAATTCATCCCCCCTCTTATTTGTCTTGTGCATTCAACAAAAACAATCTTTAAAAAAATATATAAATCCATTCAACTTATTTGTTAGTTCATCGATCCTAGGGATACGATATTTGATCTTTATTTTTCTCTTATTTAACATTTTATAGTCAACACACATCCTCATGGTACCATCCTTTTTCTTCACCAATAATATTTGAAAGGAAAATGGACTAGAATTTGGCTTGATGTGGCACATATCTAGTAAATACTTTATTTCCTTAATTATTTCTTCCTTGTGGATCCTACAATGATGGAAGGGAGTGGTTATAAATGGTGTAACACCCATTTCAAGCTCAATGATGTTTTATAAGCCTTTCTCAAGTAGAAATGCTAGAGAAATTCCCTAAAAAAATTGGTATGCTTGTCCAATATCAATTTGATAATAATCCATATTGTTCATGGATGGTTCTTTTAGTGTGATGAAAAAATTGTTCACCCAAGATAATTTTCCCCTCTTGAAAGATCTTTCCATTGTTTTAGTATTAATTACTTTGGAATCCATTTGAAAATCCTTTGAGAAGTAATTCATTTCCTTCACTTTTGAATTTCAATTTCATTGATTGATAGTTTTGTGATAATTCTCCCAAAGATTGTAGCAACTTTAATCCAATCGCCATGTTAGTATCTCCTAATATGACCACATAGAAATCCTCACATATCAAATTATATCCAAGAGTCATTTTCAACTACCAATTCTTTGTACACATATGGTAAACCTATCAGCCATAGTAACATTGAATCCCTTGAAATTTTTAGTTAATCCATTTTTTCCACTAATCCCTCATCTATAAAATTTTGGGTTGCTCCATTATTGACCAAGATGATGATCCTTTAGATTTATAGCACTCCATGAATCTTGAATGGATACCTTTTATTTCTTGAGAGATCTGGAAGAGTTCCTTCACCTAGGTCTTCTCCTTCTTCATCAAATTCATCATATTTTGTCTTAGCCTCATCTTTTTCCATTTCATGATCTAAATTGAATCAAACATAGTGCACCTAACCTTTTCCAAGGCATTTGTTTCATTTCTCCTCAGGTTCTTTGAAGTGGAAATATAGTTGCTTTGTCTTAAGTTCAATTGCGTAGTCTTCATTTATTTTTAATGGTGTCAAAATCTTATGTGTGTTTAGTTCTCTCTTTTTGAACTTCTTCTAGTTTATAGGTGGAGAATTAGTATGGGATTTAATCTAAGGTAAGAAAGACTCAAAATCAAGGGAAATTTTGGTTTCTTCTTGAAGAGTGGAAGGATATATTACCTTGACCAATCCTTGAAGCAACTCTCCCAATCCTTCTCTAAATATAATTGTGATTCTTTTCTCATATACATTAGGAAATTTCATGGTTATCCTTAAAAATTCCCATGTAGTGTTCTATTGATCCATAGTGTTTAATCTATTCTAGTTATTGAAAGTAAATTTCTAGATCAAAAGTATCAAATATTTCAATCAAACTTTGGATGAACTCTTCAAAATTAGAGATGAGACCATGCCCTTATGCCACTATTCCATGGTATGACCATCCATTGGCTACCCATTCTAGATGGGGTGAGGAAATCTTGATGGCTTCTTCTTCATACATTGGATTTAGAGATAGGAAGGTGTTGATTTAAAACATGATATTTCTACAATCCATAGAATTTTTATTCATGTTGTTTTGGATTAAATTATGTTGTAGATTTTTAAATATCGATATTTTGGATCAAAAGACTTGATCCATCATCAATATGGAGCAATAAGGAGTTGATTTATGGATCCAAGAATGGGATGAACACTTTTGTGTCCCATCAAATGTAAGTATAGGAACCTTACCCAAACGTTACATTGTAATTTCCTGTTAGCATGATTTTAAACTAGTTTCTGCTTAGTTTGAGGATCATTTCAAAATTTGATGTTGCAAAATGTAAAAAATGATAGATCATCACAAATTTCTCTCTAGGTCTTTGTTTTTAATGGGTAGCCTGGATGAAAAGTAATCAATCAACTTTGTTGCCTCTTCTTCTAGTTGATGTTATTTTATTTGTATGAATTTTATTTGGAATGGATTGGGAAAATAAATAACTATTTACTTAATCCATGATACACTTCTCCTTCTAATATGCGATTCTAGAGTTCTAGGATATTTTTCACCTTGCACAAATTGCACCAACGTTTCCATGTGTTTGAGTGCTTGGGCCCTTTATCTCTGCCCTATATCTAAATAAATCATTGCATAAAACATGGTGTGTGCCTTGTCTTCCTCTCTCAATTATGTGTCCTTCCATTTTCCATATTATTTCCCCTAAATTACATAAACCCTTCATCCACAAGTTGGTAAGATCTAGGATTTGGTGTTAGAGTAAAATATGAAATCACTTAATTAATTCATTCATTATTAGGTCTCTTTTAATTTAGCATTGTATTCCTCTCTCAAATTATGTGTCCTTCCATTTTCCATATTATTTCCCCTAAATTACATAAACCCTTCATCCACAAGTTGGTAAGATCAAGGATTTGGTGTTAGAGTAAAATATGAAATCACTTAATTAATTCATTCATTATTAGGTCTCTTTTAATTTAGCATACTTAAGCTAAACTTAGGTCATGTGTTTTTGTATCATAGCATATTATAAGGACACATTTCATGATCTACTTTAATCCTCACTTAGGGCTTCATCTAATTTAATTTCATTCCACTTAGTACCAAAAACCATTTGAAATATTTTAAAACAATATAGGTTCCTTTTTTGCAAGTATTTTGCCTTAACAAAAGATTTTTCTTGTGTACTTTGATGTATTGAGATGCTTATCAACACTATGGACAAGGTTTGTGATTGGAACTAGATCTCTGATACATGCTACATGCTTCCTTTTGGCTCCTTGTCTTTTCCTTGCATGTCGATATTTTGATGAAACATTAGAACCTATCAAAACTTGGTGTCAATACTTGAAAATTCATCGACAACCACACGTGGTTATGAAACAACCACAAAAATTCATGATATGAAACATTTATTCTTCATTTATCCCTTTTTGGAGGTTAGACAAGGCTTCTTGGAGCCCTATCAGCTCCTACCCAAGGTTGTTGAATCACTTGAATGTACCAATGAACACACCATAAAACCCCTTATCACATCTCATAAAAAGTTTCAAAAATATTATCAAGCCTCTACAAGGTTATGAAAACCTTGTCAAGATTCAATACAAGGTTTGAATTGTCTCAACCAACGAACACCCCTTTTTAAGAAAATTCACTTTTATATTCTACAAAGTTAGAATAACCATGTTAGGCTTGGACAAGGTTAGGAAAACCTTGTTGAATCTCAAAAAGGTTAGGAAAACCTTATTGAATCTTGAAAAGGTTAGAAAAACCTTGTTGGATCCAAAAATAGGTTTTAAAACAACCTTACTAAACTAATGCCCCACTTTAAACACTACTCTCAAAAGTTTTGAAAATATTTTTGGGTTTCAACAAGGTTTTGAAAACCTTTACAATACTTAACAAAGGTTTCAAAAATCATCCAACTCGTCGATGCATGAAAGACTAACAAATTTTCAATTGAAATGAAAATGTTAAAAACCAACATTAGTCCCCAACAAGGTTGTAAAATTCTTGTTGATTCTCACATAGGTTTTAAAACCTTATCAAATTTCCAACAAAGACATAACATTTCAAAAGAAATTGAAGAGGTTAGAAAACCTATGTTAGGCTCCAACAAGGTTGTGAAGACCTTGTTGGCTTTTGATAGAGGTTTTAAAACCTCTACAAAATATCAAAAATAAGACTTAAACTTCACCAAAAAAAAAGTCATAAAACCTTTTTTGGACTCTGACAAGGTTTTCACAACATTGTTGGCTCTTAATTGAAGTTTTAGAAACTCAATTAAGGGCCAACAAAAAAGAATTAAATGATTTTGGGGGCTTGTCAAAAGTTTAAACAAGATGATGAATTTCAATAGACACTAAAAAAATCCACACAAACACTTAGACAAAGAAACACAAGGGATTAACTAATTACTTTTTTTTCAAAGCTCCAATAATGACTCTAATTGGTGGCGAGTACCTCTTATAGACACCATGAGAATCAAGAATCTCTAAAAAAGTAAAAATGGGGGAACATAAAGGGACAAATATAAACACATGAAGAATATATATATATATATATGATGGAACTCAACCAATTATCATGATAACACAAACAATGAAAGAATGGTTGTGAAACAAAAATTTTACACAATGTTGGTCAAACTTGTAGAGGATGGATGGAGTTAATTTCCTTTGTCAAACACCATCTTATTGAAGGAACTAACTTCCCTCAACCTGAAGCTATCTCCTTCATTTAGTTGTAGCAAATATAGTCTTCTTCTTACATGTACAAATGTGTGATTACCTCTGAAATAGTGAAGGTTAGCCCCAGTATCAACCTTGCCATTGCTTGGAAACCACAAAACATAAGCCACCACATCATCTTGCATTGTATTATTTATTTCCATAGAAAATGGTGACAAAACTTGAAAAATTAGATCAACCCCAAAAGAAACTATGGTATTTTATACCTACTGATCTCCTTGGGTAGAATGAGGAAAAAAGAGAATACCTCCAGTTCACATTGTAACAAAAAATATGCCTCATCGTGTTGCTGACATGCAAAAGGAATTTTATCTTATGACAAATCAAATTGAAAAATTGAAGCTCAGGAATATTAAAAACTTGAGTAGTCAAATGATCACCAACCTAATTTTTTTGCTACTCAACATCATCATAAAATGTATGTTTGACCCAATTGAAACATTCAAACTTGGGTACAATGTTATCTATACTATGAGAAGCTACAATCATCACAAAATAAATCTTAGTAATCAATTCCACTCACCTTAGGGAACCTTGCATCCATGCATAGACTATCAGATGTTGAACAAGTCAGCCATCAAGAATCGATATCCACTTCTAAGGATCAATGAGTTGTTTGACCAGATGAAGGGAGCAACAGTGTTACCCAAAATTGATCTTAGGTCATCATACCATCAGTTGAGAATAAAGGAAGAAGATATTCTAAATACTATCTTTCAAACTCGGTACGGACATTACAAGTTCACTGTGGTACCTTTTGGTTTGACCATTGCACCTACAGCTTCCATGAACCTCATGAATAGTGTGTTTAGAGACTGTTTGGATGACTTTACTTTGATTTTTATTGAAAACATCCTAGTTTACTCAAATTCTATCGAAGAGCATGATAGGAACTTAAGGATATTTTTACAACGGCTGAGAGAAAAGAAACTCTTTGGGAAGCTATCCAAATGCTCGTTTTATCAAGATAGGGTGCACTAGCTAGGCCATATTATTTCAGCCAAGGGAGTCTTTGTAGACCCTAAAAATACCAAGGAAATCATGGAATGTTCAATGCCTTAGATTATGTCAAAATTTTGTAGCTTCATGGGCCTCACAGAATACTATATAAATTTTGTGCAAGGGTTTTCCCAAATTACTTCTCCAATCATGTCACTCCAAAGAAAAGGAACACAATTTGAATGGACTAAGAAATATGAACAAGCATTCCAACTCCTAGAGAAGAGGCTCACGACAGCATCAGTGCTGACCATCCCTAATCCTAATGGAAGATTCACTATAATCACAGATTCTTCAAGAGAGGGATTGGGAGTAGTACTAATGCAAGATGGACAAGTGGTAGTGTATGAATCAAGGAAGCTTAAACAACATGAGATTAACTATGCACTACATGATTTAGAGTTGACCACAATAGTCCATGCCTTGCAGATGTCCAGGCATTACCTCTTAGGGAATCCATTTGAGCTCAAGACAGACCACTTGGGATTGAGATACATTTTTACTCAACCAAATCTTAATGCACGACAAAGAAGGTGGTTGGAATTCCTTAGTGAGTATGACTTCGAAATTGAGTACATAAAGGTGTTAGAGTTTGTAGCATCAAGAGATATTTTCTCCTAATTAAAATTAAAATAAATTACCTTCAAGGCAGGTCGGCCTTGATTTTCAAATAATTATTTTATTTTCTAGGGGGGCGACCTAGAGAGGAGGTCGCCTAACATTGTATAGAAGGAAGGTGAAGATATGTCATTTAGTTATCAATTCATTCTCTCAAATTCACATCTCCTAAGTAGCAACAGAAGTTTGGATTCTTTGAAGAAGCATTATCATTCATTCAAGGAGGAGTGACATATATTATTGTATAAGATTCTGACCTGTATAAGGCCTGATTGTTGTATGCAGATTTCTGCACTTATTCTTTCATTATATAAGAGAATATTATTTGTTGGGTTTTTCGCCCTCATGAAGGAGGGTTTTCCCAGGGTAACTTGTTTTTTTCATGGTCTTATGTGTTGTATTTCTGCTTGCTTACATTTCTAATCCTAAAATTAACAAAAGGGAAAAAAGAACAAAGTGGTTGGTTCTCTTAGTAGATGAAGAAATCTAACATCCATAATCTTGAAAAAGTATAATTTGAGACAACAAGTGATACAACATTTGCCAGGGGATGAGCACTAAAAAAGAGTGAAGATCACCCTAGCAGAGAATCCATCAAATCATCGGTTTGATGGGTATGAGATTAAGTCAAATGGCATTTTGAGATACAAGAGAAGAATGTATATTCTAGACTTTGGAGAGATGAGGAAGATGGTTTTAGAAGAGGTTCATAATGCACCTTATTTAGGACACCCCAGAGTATCCAAGATGATCACAAAATTGAAAACTCTATACTTTTGGCCTAAACTCAAGAAGGATGTAGTGGAGTGTGTAGCCAGATGTTTGGAGTACTAGCGATTCAAGGCTGAGCATGCACATCCAGCAAGGCTATTGTATCCTCACAACATACCTAAGTATAAATGGTAGGTGATTAGTATGGACTTCGTGCAGGGGTTACCTTTGAGTAATAATTGACATGATGTTATCTTGGTTGTGATTGAGAAGTTGACCAAGGTGGCGCACTTCATTCTGGGAAACCTTAAGGATAGATCGTTGACCCTGGCCAAGAAATTTTTCTAGGAGATCTTTCGTTTACATGGAGTGCTAGAGACTATCATTTTTGATAGACACCCAGATGACCTCAAGATTTTGGACAACCCTAAATTCCGCATTGGGAACCAAGTTAAATTTTAGCTTGTCTTATCATCCTCAAACTAACAAGCAAATAGAGAGGGTGAATTAGGTAGTCGAAGACTTCCTCCAAATGTATTGCATGGACCAACAATATAAGTGGGAAGAATACTTACCATTGGTAGAGTTTGCTTACAATAACTCTTATCACACATATCTAGGTATGGCACCGTCTGAAGCTCTTTATGGGCAGAAGTTTCGTACGCCCATCAGTTAGGATAGATTGGAAGACAAGATCATAGTAGGACCTAAAATGCTTAGGGAGATGGAAGAAAAAATGAGAGTTATTAAGAGTAGACTGAAGGAGGTGGTAGATCGATAGAAAAGTTATGCCAACAAGATTAGAACTCTTAGACAGTTTACAGTAGGGGATAAATTCTTCTTAAGAGTCAGGCCTCATAAAAGTTCCATTGCCTTTGGAAAGTTTTCCAAGCTAGCCCCAAGATATTCGGATCCGTTTGAAGTCTTGGAAGTGATCAACCAAGTTGCTTATAGACTTTCTTTACCACCTACTATGGCTCGACTTCATAATGTGTTTCATGTTTCTTTGCTTAAGCCATATCATCCTGATGTAGATCATGTGCTTGATTGGAAATCCTTGCAAGTATAGGACCCAAGAGTGGTGCTAGTGAATCCCATTAGAATCCTAGATAGACGAAACGTTAAGTTCTAGAGTAGATACATTGCTCAATTTAAGGTTCAATGGGACTAGTATTCAGAAGATAGTGCTACTTGGGAGGATGCGGAAGAAATAGAATGCTCCTTCCCACTTTTTTTTTCTTAGAAAGAGACTTTGATAAAAAAAAATTGAAAATTTTGGATTGAATATTATAATGTTTTGGCTTGGAACAGTATGATATGATGTTGAAATAGGAATATATGCTTTAATTTTGATTAAATAGACATCAAGACAATGTCTCTTCCAAGAGTGGAAGGATATCAAAACCCAATTTTTATTTCATTTAAATTATAGTATGATAAATTGAAATATTGGAAATTCAATACGTTGAATGAAAATTTTGATATTTTTGAAAAGTATGAAAGAAGTTGGCCATCTTTTGACCATGTGATCTTTTGAAATATCTTATATTTTATCATGATTGAACGTTACTGATGAACTGTGTAAGTGCAAGTGTGTGCAATTGTAGGATAACAAGTTGAAGTACAAGAACATGGTTGAATTAGGATCGTTTAGCTGGATTGAATGGTAAGCTTGATGGAATCTGGGTGCACACACTACAAAATGGCATGATGAATGCATTTGAAATTCGTATAGGAGATTATATTAATCTGATTTGAAATTATTTGATGATTAAAAAGGTAGACTTGTGAAATGAAATACATGTGAATTATTATTTAATTATCTATTTTGATCTTGTGTTTTAAGAATTTAAAAGAAAATGATAGCATAACATAGCACATAAATGAATGTATGTATTTTGGAAAGGCTTATTTAAAGGATAAGAAAAGCCACTTCATGGGCTAGTTGTACTCCATCTTTGAATTTGCAAGTTGGGAAAACAACCAATGACTATCTTCAGCAAGCTTGAATCTCGCCAAGAATTTCTCGCTCATAGTTTCCAAGCTTGTAATAATGCCCGGCTCCAGGTGATTGAATCATTCGGTAGCATTCCCAACAAGAGTCTCCACAAAGAGACGCACTACAATGTCTTCATGTGCCACATGCAAGATGGCGCAATCCATCGAGAAGGCGGAAATATGATCATCAGGATGTTGACTTCCATCGTAGTGGAATCGTGGAAAGTACTTCCTTGACCCTTTAGGTAACTCATGATAATCCCGCAAAGCCAAAGGTCCGATGATGTTACCCCAATGTAATGGGGGTGGACGTCTAAGATTCTTGCCAACATTGTTGTTGTTATCACCCATTGCTTCTGGTTGGATCACGCAATAGGATGCTAGATGGTCATTCTTGTGTCATAAAGCGTAAGATTTTTTGAAGTTTTATGCCTCATGCCTCATGGTGGGTGCCAAAAAACTGTTGGTGTTTCAATTCGCACCTTTGGAATGTGGATTAGAAACAAATAGCTATTCACAGATAAACTGCTCTTCAAATTAGGAGGGGGAAGCTCCCTCTTTGTTGATGTTTAAAAGAAAGTAAACTAAAACTAATTTTACTATCTTTTTGTTCAGCTAAGAGCACAAGGTTATAAAACTCAAGTGTCATGGCTAATATTTTCTCTTTTAGAATTTCAACTAAGATGAAGCCTACTCTAATGATGTTTCTAACTTCTCAAGTAAATGCAGAGAAAGAGAGTTAGAAATGGAAAAGGAAGGATTCTCTAACATAAATACTTAAATAAACTTTTCTCCCAATGCACATCTACTTACTTTCAATGTAAGTTGAAATAACGATCATATAAGCATAACACATAAAATGGAAATTTGAGACATTATATCAAGGAAAAGTAGGCACAAGACTTATTTCTCAAATTTCAGGAACAAAGATTACACTTCTAGGACAGCAGGATTGTAGCAAAATAGACTTACAATTTAGCCATCAAACTAGAATACATTGACACAAGACACATGCACTGAAAAATAACTTGTAGCTAAAGAGACATGCAAGCTTTCTCTTACACAAAGTAAACTGACACTAAATAACAACTTGCAGCATTGCAGGCTTGCAATTTGCTATCACAAGCACGGTTCAAAAAAAATGGGAAAGGTTTCCCTTATTTATACACAAGCAGAGGAGTAGGGAACCCTAAAATCTCCTTTCCTTTACAACTAAGGTTGGCCAACTTACAAGCTTTATTTCTAAAACTAAACAAGATAAACATCTAACCACCTATGAAAGCATAAAAACAGGGAATCGCTAACTATTACAATTTGTTTTCTTTCTCTTCTTCAAAGAGTGGATAAGAATGAGACAAGAATAGAAATAAAGCATGGAGAAAGCTTCTAGATGACTGTTGCTTTAAATCTTGTCCACATCCGCCAAAAAGTTGATTTATTTCTTGATTTTAAGTGGAAAATACTGTTGAAAATAGAATGTTGATCTGCCTTGAAAAAGAAGTTTCTCCGAAAAAAGTTGGGACTTGGGTTTTGTAGAAAATCATGTTCCGATGAAACCTAGATGCTTAGAAACTGAAAAGGCTAAATCCATCCTAAAAAAGTAGCCAAAAAGCAATTTCTAGAAGAGGGAAAAGTTTCTCAATGTTCAATAGGATGAAAAAGCAAAGAGACCCATGTGATCAAAATCGAAAAAACCTGAGTGGTCATTTTGAAAAAGCAACGCCCTAGAAGTTTGGAGCATGAAAAAGCATTCCTACTTGCTCACTAATCTTGAAACCACGAAGAATGCTGAAAAATCATGTCATTTGAGTTGTCAAATCTTCGTTGAGAGAAAAGGGAAAATCTTCTTGCTCTAGACGCCAACCTACAATAATGAATAATGAAAGATAAAATCTCTCTTAAATAAGTTGAGGTTGAGAAAATCTACTTTCTTTTTTGCTTTAAAACTTTCGAAGTCTATCCTGAGATGGTGCATCAAACTTGGACACTTTTGATATTGAAAGATAAAACTTGGAAAAATTGACTAAGGCATTGAGCCTTGGGCACCAATCTTCTCCTAGGGCGCTTTTCCTCTCCAGACTTAGCCAATCTTCTTAAAATTTCAATTGTTTGCTTGATTTTGACCTTCGTTTGGCTTTAATTTCTAGCCTCCAAATTGATCCTATAGATGAGCTAAATGATCCATCATGGAGCTTGATCGAATCTGGCGAGATTTTTCTGGAGGCAACTTTAGCTAAAAACTACATTTGATGCTTCAAAATCATGGGCACCTATCTCCTCCTGAGGCGCCCAACTTTACTAGAGTTAGCCATTTTTTTTATTCTTCAAGTTCTTTCTTGTTTTCTGATCTTTTGAAGAATTCACAATTCTGAGAGCTAGATTGATCCGATCGACTGGCTGTTAGATTCACTAGATAACTGAGAAGATTCTAAAGGGGGTCTCCTGGGAGTGATGTCTCCTAAAAGCTGCATCTTGGGGGTCAAAAGCTTCAGTGTTCCTGGCTAGCTGGGGTGCCCAACTCCTCCAAAGTTAGAATTTATTCTATAAATTTCACCTTTGCTTTTGACTTTTGATATTTTGCTCATGTTTTTTCCATCTATTCCACCTTCGATGTCTAATGACTGTCAACTCCAACAAACATGATGATGATTGCATTGGAGAGCTTCTTCAAAACAAAAGAAGTCATGTTGGAGGCTTCATCTGTGAATTCATCCATTTAGGCCCTCAAAATCTTGGGAACTTATCTCCTTCTGGGGCACCCACCATCACCGGACTTAACCATTTTTGCTTGATTTTCAACCTTCAGATTTGAACCTTCATGTTATACCTTCGGTTTGATTTGGATTTTCCAATGATTAACAAGTCTAATGATCTGACGAAGACATCCACTACGAAGCTGATAGAATCTTGAAGAGATTGAGCACATTTGCAAACCCTAATTTCTAGATTAGGTCCTCCAAAAGGTTGGGTGCCCCTGGCCACTTGGGGTGCCCAAAGTTCTCAGACTTGGATTTTTTTTTATATTTTCATGGTTTGCATTCTATTTCTTGCTTGAGACCTCTCTGTTTGACCTCAAATTTTGGATGACTAGTTGATCTGATGATTGCACTGTTGGACTCACTGTGGAGTTGAGAATATTTTGAGCAACATTGTCTGGGAGCACAAACCCTAATTTCATCATTTGATGCCTTGAAAAGTTGGGCGCTACTCTTCCTCTGGGGCACCCATGGTTGGCAGACTTAGTTTTTATTTTGAAAATTTCAACTTCCTCCTTCATTTGATGTACTTTCCTTTTCCTTGCTCACTGGAGATGAAAAATTTTCTAAGGCATGAGTGTTTGGGTGCCTAGCCTAAGTTGGGGCGCCTGGAGTTTCCAAAGTTAGCCAAAATTTTGCATTTTTCAACTTTCACAGCTTCCCTTCTTCGTTCTTCGTTTTGCAGGCACGTTCATCATTTCTCATCTTCTATTATGTGCTTGAATGTTTGAATCTGACACCTAGCAACTGACTGACCTCTATTAATGGCCTTGGAGCTCCTAAAAAGCTTCTGAAAAAGTAGAATAGACCCACTAGGGAAAAACTGATCCTTTTGTGATTCTGACCACACCAACCTGATGAGGAAGTATTTTCGACCAATCAAAATTAGTTTGAACCCTAACAGCCAAACTTTTTATTTTTAGAAAAAAATTCCAATATGTGTTTTGAAAGAAACCTAGAAAAAATTCTATTTTTAGAAAGTTTCCAAAAATAGAAATTTTCCTAAACTTTAGGGTCGAAAAACTGAGATCTGAGTTTTGTAGACTTGGTCGCTCTGAGCATACCCAAATCATTAGATTTTGGAAATTTTGAGTTTTTGACCCTCATGTAAGACATGTAAACCCCAATTTTGACCTTTTTTGACAAATTTGACAATACTTTTAACCATTTCTGCAAAATGCCTAAGTGTAGCAAAAATTTTAATTTGGGGTACAACAAAATGTTGATATATGTACATATAAACATCTATAAACAAATACATATATATATACACATGTATATATGTATATACACATATATATCAAAGAACGTACATATGTGTGATAATATATATAAATATAATATATATATTTAATATACAAATATGTATATTCCTTTAAAAATATTGAATTTGGAATCGAAATTATCACTATCATATTGATAGAAATTTAAATAAAATCATGAGAAATATCTCATGAGGTCATGGCCTACAATCAAATTTAAGTCAAGTATTCAAATTTGATGTATGGGGTGGCTAAAAATTAATGGCAATTAAGATTTGAATGACCCCTTTAGTGGAGGCACATGAAAAAGAAAGTTGTCATTTTAGTAACATATCATCAAAGCCAATTGAAGGAGAACGGTTGGTTCATCGAGTCTTGAGGAAAAATCCAAGGGAAAAGTCCTCAAAATCAGAGGTATTTGATTATTTTTACGTTGAAACGCTTGCATTTCTAGTTTCATCTATTCTTTTAAGCATAGTATGATTATTTATTTTGATGATTCTATCAAGAATCAGATTAAATTTGTTCACTGATTTTTTGATGCAATTCCTTAGATTGAATTTGGTATACTTCCTATTGTAAGCAAGGCCATGTCAGCCATTCTTTGCTTGAACATGCTCTATGCATGCTTCACCAACAACATGAAATCCAATTATTTCATACCCTGTAAGTTTTATTATGTCACCACATTTTATGTATATGTTGCATGTGATTATATTTTGACAATCACATGGCTAATCAGGTGAACCGATAGCCTGTGATTTGGAATGAAATGATTCTTAAATCATTATCGCCCCCTCTAAGGGTAGGCAAATAAACCCTCCACTGAAATCTTATGTTATATCATACTTTGTATGATCGAATCTCTTCGATTAGCCTCACCATATGGTGCGAGATCCATTACTTTTGATCTTGGATCAATGGGTATCATTGTTGTAATTTTGTTGCCTCTTCACAGTAAGTGATGGTAGGGCTTATGTCGCTCCATTATTGTAAAATGATATTATTATTCCTTGTTGTTGTGTTTCTTTTACTATTTCGCAGTGTTATTATTGTTTCATGTCACCTCGTCTACAGAGGATGATGGTGGAATGATGTACGTTCTATCCATATTCTTACATGTTTAGTATGTAAACTATCATTCTCTGTGAACGATGCCCATAACATCCTTGGACAAATACAACCAAGTTGAGGGTCGACATGCATGGCTTCGGCCTTAGCTACTATTAAATACCAAGCAATAGTCAACTGTATTGACCTTGTTCCATAGAACGACAGTGTCATAAATTATATCAGTGAATGAGGGTTCTTCAAACCCAAGCCATGTTAAGACTGATCCCAAGCTTATGTGTAAAATATTATTTTTGATAAACAACCAGTATGTCGTTCTAGTTTATTTCCTTGCAAGAAACAATATCAGTATCATTGGGTTATTTTCTTTATATGTATATTTATATAAAACTACTCTCAAAATGATAGAGCTTTGAATAAAAACATGAGAATGAAAGTGATGTCATTTCAGATCTTTGACCATGATAGTAATTGAATAACTGAGGGTCCCTAGATGAGACTCAAATATATCAAACATTGGAAAAACCTGAAACCATTAACGAAACATATTGGCTTAGTAACTATAAACTTCTACAAACAACTTGTTGATATGAACAGTAATTTTTTTTCTGCAAAAAACATCGTTTTGTTATAAATAGCATTTGTTTTGCTGCAAATAGCATCGTTTTGTTATAAACAACATTTGTCTTGCTGCAAACAACATCATTTTGTTATAAACTACATTTGTTTTGTTGTAAACAACATCGCTTTGTTATAAACAACATTTGTTTTGCTACAAACAACATTTGTTTTGCTACAAACAACATTTGTTTTGCTACAAACAACATTTGTTTTGCTACAAACAACATTTTTTTTGCTACAAACAACATTTTTTTTGCTACAAACAACATTTGTTTTGCTACAAACAACATCATTTTGATTATAAATAGCATTTATTTTGCTAGAAACAACATCATTTTGTTATAAATAGCATAATTTTGCTACAAACAGCTTTGTTTTGTTACAACAGCATATTAGTACGTGGAAACTGTTCAAACAAACCCGTTCTCAGTTCTTTTACTTCTTGTATTTCTGGCAAATGATATGTCAGTCTGTAACATTATTAGTACTTGTCGTTAGGCAATACTATTGCAATGAGTTTTGTTTTTCTTAGTTAATTAATTGTTAATAAGTTAGCTTTCAACCAATCAAAAACAATAATTTTTTTGAAAAAAAAAAATTTAATTTTCTAAAGTGAACTCACAAAATATTTAATTTTATAAATATAAAAAAAAAAAATTGTGAATATGATTGGCTAAGAAGTTTTGTGTGTTATTGACGGATTTTTAGGAAAAGTGAAAATGAACTATTATTTTGTCTATTTTTCAAAAAACTGAACTATTATTTTGCCTATTTTTTAAAACTAAACTATTATTTTACCTATATTTAAGAATGAAGTTTACTATATTTTAGGCCAAAACATGCTAATTTTTAAAATCGACGGTTCACTTTTTGGAGAAGGCATGCTATACGAATGAAAACCTACTCGTCATTCGATTTTCTTGGCAATGCTTTTTCACACCGTACACGCCGATTTTGTTCACTACTTTCTTCACGTCGTCCATTGCTTTTCACGGTCATAAATAATGTAAATAATTTGGAGCCATTGTACGATTTAACAGATATAATACAAACACAACTTCATTAATGTCCTTTTTTTACACATTTAATTATTTATTTTATTCAACTCCCCAAGAATATTCAATACTCATGGAATTCTTCTATTCGGAAAACATGTCCTTTTTTTCTCATGGAGTTCCTCTAGTTATTATTTTTATTTTACATTTTGTACTTATGATTTTATATTTATTTAAATGGTAAATTTAACATTTATTAACTAATTATTTAATTCAAAATTTAATATTAATATATTATCTATTGTGATGATTTATAATATATACTTCTAAAATATATTATATTATATTATTTATAATTATTAATAGTATATATTATTTATATTAAAGTTATATTTAATTAATAATTGTATTATACAAGCATATTATACATATCATAGCAATTCAAAATTATTATACACAGTCCAAGGGCTAAGCAACAATGGATATATGTCGTTTACAAAGTGAAATCTTGGATATATGATTGATCTTGTTTATGCATGAATCCCTGGATTCCCAATTTTAAATCAGATCAATTTATGTCAAAATTTGTACCAACATGGGTTCAGTTAAAAAAATTTCCTCTAGAGTATAGGGAACTTAAGTTGATAGAAATCTTGGTGAATCATATTGGTATTTTTCTTCAGCATGATAAAAAAAATTATGATAATCCCACACAGCCTATTAGGGTTTGCATATTGCTAGATACCACAAAGTCATTCCCTAACCAAATCCATATAAACTCTAAGTTTGGAAAATGGATTCAAGAGATTGTAGTAGAAATACAACAAAATACATGTACTATGTGTCATTTTATGGAGCATTTGAAAGTTGTATGCCCTAATATTGCTAGTTGTCAAAAGAAAGAGAGTTTCTTGCAATCTCCAAATAGTAAAACTTTATCATGAATGCTTAATAAGAGAATAGAGAAAAATGTGTCAAGAGATACGAAAAATGGGAATTTGAAAGGTTCTCATTCTTCTTCGCAAAACAATGTTCAGGTCAAGCAAGTATATCAACATAGCAAGGGTAGAAGGGGTGGTTGGGGATGTTTGTCATCTAAAGCAATATTTTTAGTTGATCAGTTAGTAGCATTAGTCTTCCAATTTATGTTCAATAGATTGCCAATCCAAATTTCATGCACTTTGTGGGGAAAGAAGCCATCTACTCTGGTCACACACAATCCTTTAAATGAGAGGAAGGATCATCCTGAGAAGGGAGGTTTTTCAGCTATTAGAAGGGAATAGGGTTCACAAGATCTAAGCTTAGGTCAACAGTTGTCTTCTTCTCAGTTGGAGGTACTTGCTCAAAAGTTGCTTATATCAATTGGCTCAGAATTATTTGATGAGATTACAGACGAAATCCTCAATGAAGAAGCGGTAGCAGAGGAAAGGTCGAGTCCTTTAAAGGAAGACATTTTTCCAATGATCCCAAAGGAGATCTATTGTCAGAGGTATGTGTGGATGATAAAATGGAAATGGATGAAGATATGGTGTCTGAGTTTAATTATTCTCAAACTTTATCTATAACACAAATGCATGTTCATCAGTTGCTTGTTAAGAAATCTCTAGGCAAAAGAGGTAGAAAATCTAAAGCAAAAAAATTACGAGAGGAAATTGAGGCAGGGATGCAGGCTACATTAGATGGAAGGTTCTCAGTTAACAAGAGGTCGAGGAGAGCATGTTTCTCTCCTTGAGCACAATGAACATAATTTCATGGAATGTCAGGGGCATTAATGCCCCTGACAAGAGAGCCCACATCAAGCGTCAGATTGACTCTTGTGGGGCAGATGTGGTAGTGATACAAGAAACAAAGTTATCAACAAATTCCTATGAAGCAACAGTAATGAAATGGGGAAAGTGGAAGTCTCTCCATGTTCTAACACAAGAGGCATCAAGAGGGTCAATTACATTATGGAATCCAAATTCAGTGGCAATAGAAGCTTTGGGATGGGATAATAATTGGCAATTAACGAAAGTAGAGTCTTTTGACTTGTACTTCAGACTCATTAATGTCTATGGACCAGTGGCAACTCAAGACAAGAAAAGATTGTGGGATAATCTAACAAATATTATTCAAAGTTTGGGGAGTGAAAAGGTGGTAATGGTAGGGTATTTTAATGCTATAGTATCTCTTACTGAGAAGCATGGAGGTATTTGTCAACCTCAGCAAACAATGGAAGATTTTGAGAGTTTTATTGTGAACAATGCACTGAGGGATGTGTTTCCAAAGAAAGGTAGTTTCACTTGGACGAACAAGAGAAGAGATTTATCACAAATAGTTGTGCATTTAGATAGGTTCTTGATTACTCTAAATTGGGTTTTGAAGCCTTTTATTTTGTCTTCACAATTACTACCATTTGTATGCTCGAATCATTATGCAATTTCATTTTTGATAATGAATGGGAATATGACCCCATAGCACAAGCCTTCCTTCAAATTTGAGAAGATGTGGTTCAGACATCCATTTTTCTTACCCTTGCTCAGACAATGGTGGGTGAGTGCACCATATCAAAGGGGCACTAAAATGCTTCAAATCTTTAATAAATTGCAATACATTAAGGGGTAGATCAAAACTTGGAATTTGCAAGTGTTCAAAAATGTTTTTGAACAAAAAGAGGAAGTATCAAAACAACTGGCAGAAGTTCATGAGCATATAATTCAGAATGGGATGGATTCATCTACATACACAAAACAAAAAAATCTACAATTTATTTGGGAAGAATTGGGAAAAAGAGGAAAATTATTAGCGTCAAAAATCAAGAGAATTATGGTTGAGAGAAGGAGATCATAATACAAAGTATTTTCATGCTTCAGCCCAACAAAAAAGAGTAGCAAAAACCATTTTTTCAATACAGGACATAGAAACAAGTAGGCAGTTAACAAGTACAAAGGAAATTTAGGAAGGAGTAAAGTTCTTTAAGCAACTGCTTTCTCCTCTTAAGCCAACTCCTTCACAAGGAAACCAAGATGATCAAGATCTCTTGGCTACAATACCAAGCCTCATCTCTCAAAAAGACAATGCTAATTTAATGAAGCCTTTTACATTAGAAGAGTTGAGCAAGGTGGTCTTTTCACTTGCACCGGATAAGGCACCTGGGCCTAATGGTTTCACTCTATTTTTCCAAAAATGTTGGGATCTAGTGGGTTTTTATTTTCTCTTAGCCTTAGAAGAATCAAGGAAATATGGCATGATATTGAAGCACTTTAATGTTACAAATATTTCTATATTGCCAAAGAGAAAAGAGCCAAAGACCTTTGCAAAATTTAGACCTATCTTGCTTTGTAACACGGTATACAAAATCTTCACAAAGGCAATCTATCAGCGATTACAACATCTAATTCCAAAAATCATCTTGCAAGAGCAAGGTGGTTTTGTTCCAGGAAGAGAAACAGTAGAAGGGGCTTTGGTAGCACATGAGGTTCTTCATTCTATTAGAACCAATCAATTTTCATCAGTTATTGTAAAACTAGACATGATGAAAGCATATGATAGGGTTGATTGGAGTTTTCTTATGAAACTTTTGAACAAATTTGGGTTTTTGGATAAGTAGTGCAAATGGATTTTATCTTGATTATCAAGATAATTTTTCTCTATAATCATTAATGGTTCTCCCTCGGGAATTTTTAGAGAAACACAAGGTGCAAGGCAAGGTGATCCTCTTTCCCCTTTTCTTTTTATAATTATGACCGAAGCTTTGAGTAGGACAATAAAGGAGAAGCACAATCAAGGCTTATGGCAAGGGATACACATACCTCAAACTAATTTTTTCAGTCACACAATCTCTTCACGGATGATACCTTGTTATAATATGGAAAAGTGAATATTGTTCAAGCTAGGTAGATAAAATGGGTTCTGGATAAGTATTCTAAGTTGTTAGGACAAAAGATAAATGCTCAAAAATCAAAAGTGTATGTCTTCAATTCTAAAGCAGCCATAAAAAGAAAGATTATTCAAATTCTAGGTTTTCAAGAGGCAAGTTTACCATGTAAGTATTTGGGTATACCTTTCTTTATGGGTGCAAACAAGTCACCATATTGGGCTAAAGTTATAGAGAGAATTAAATTGAAAGTCAATGCTTGGAAAGCCCGCTGGTTGTATTTAGCAGGCCGTATTCTTCTAATAAAAATAGTATTTTCAGCAATTCCTAATTATTTTATATCAGTCCTTAAGGCCCCCAAAACAGTAGTTGATCAAATAGAGAAAGTTATTAGGGGATTTTTATGGAAGGGAAACATGAATGATGTTAAAAAAATTCCTTTAATCTCTTTGGATAGTATGTCTTCGGAGAAATTTAAAGGAGTGGGATTGCATGACATTTTAAAACGCAACATGGCCTTTGGGGGGAAATTGATTTGGCAAATGTATACCAAGCTAGATTTGAAATGGTGTGCAATAATGCAAGAAAAGTATATTGACAGTCAAAGCCCATCAAGAATTTTCACAATTTCTAACCCTCCTGTAGGTTATGCCATGTGGAACTTTATGTTATTCTGTAGAAAAGTGGTCACAACATATATTTCCTGGGAGGTAAATAATGGGGAAGAAGTTAATTTTTGGGTTGACTCTTGGAATGGTCATCCACCGTTGAGTAATTGTCAAGGTCTTCAAGCAATTATTCCAATTCTGTCTCATTCATGGGGTTTCAAATTAATTGATTATGTAAGTACGGTAGAGCTTTCATCAGGGAGGGTACTATGAAAATATTTTTCAGACACTCAGTTAACAAATGAACAAAAGAACTATCTTCACCAAATTTTGGTAGAAAGAATAGTATTCTTATCAATGAAGGCTAATCATATTATATGGGAACCATCAAAAGATGGTAATTATTCAATCAAAAAGGGTTATAAAGCAGTTCTTAACAAGGATATCCAGTTGCAATCTCAGAGAGCATATTCATTCTGCTAGAATAATATGGTGCTACAGAAGGCAGGGAATTTTGCATGGCTTGTGTTGAGGAAAAGAGTGCACACAAGTGATTGTTTTTTATAAAATTGGGTATATCAGATCCCTTTAATTTTGTTTTGTGTGGAGAGAGTTTGGAGACCTTTGATCATCTATTTTTGCAATGTTCATTTGCCCAAAGTTGCAAGGAATTTGTTATGCAAAAAAATGAGTTTTAATGCACTGCTGCCAAACTCAACATGGGATCTTTTTTCTTCATGGCCAGTGTTATATAAGTCCTCATTGTTTGCATGAATTTGGCATCTAATTCCAGTTGCAGTAACATGGTCCATTTGGTGGGAACGAAACAAGCGTATCTTTAGAAAAAATTTAGCTTCAAGTCAGTTTGTCCATGCAACCATTGAAAATTCAAATGTAGAAGTGGTTAATGCATGTGTCTAGGATCAAAATAATGTTAACTCTTTGTTCACTTCATGGGACCACACTATTCTTAAGATCTATCAAGGTATTAATCTACCCTTCAAAAGGAGTATGATGCTACCTAATAAGTTAAAGGTAGACAGAAGTCTAATCAAATGGCAACCACCAATGACAAGATTTTATAAACTCAATTTTGATGGTGTATCAAGAGGGAATCCAGGGACTTCAGGGGTAGGAATTTGCATTAGAGACTCTTGGGGAAATTTTAAGGCAACTAGATCAATTGCTATACCACCTGGAATGAACAATATTGCAGAATCAATGGCCATTCTTTATGGACTGCAACTAGCAAGACACCTCCAAATCATTAAGATCCATATTAAAGGAGATTCATTAGTAATTGTAAACATGTGTAAGGAAAGGAAATGTCATAATTGGCATCTAAGTTATATATTAAAAAATGTATGGAAATTAATGGACGATTTTTAACTCTACCATTCACATACATATCGTGAAGGAAACATGCTTGCAGATCATCTAGCAAATATGGGGTGCCAAAAAAAAGAGGTAATCATAATGGAAAATGATGATAAACTAAAATATTTCTTTGTCCTACAAGAAATAATAAAACAAGAAAGTATAGATAAATTTATCTAAGTTTGAGGAGTATGGGGTTGATTTGAGTTTAAGTGCCCTCCTAAGGTTGTGAGATAAAATTGTTACAAGCTAGTAGCTCTCATATGAAAAATTCAAACTTTTGAAAAATTAAAGAAGGTGCTCTCCCAGTAGTAACAGATTTGGTGGCAAGACAAAAAAGGTGCTCAGGGGATCAAAAAATTTGATTTCCTAAAGGGGCTATTAAATATGAGGGTGCTCATAAATTCTATTCAATAGTTTATGATTAATCTGTGACCATCATATGTGCTCTAGATAGTTGGGCATTTGCTACAATCAACACAAGCCAAGTGTTCATTGGGCTTTATTTAATATAATGTGCACGAAAGGTTCAAAAAAGTGAAGGATCTGTGGATCGTGCTAAAGAAGAGTTGGAAACTTTTCATGGTGGCAAATAGCAATCAAGAGGCAGCACTAGGCTGCCATGTTTTAATTTCTAATGATTTTGTTTTCTTTTGTAGGTACCTTTGATATATTATCACAAAGATTGTTTCAGGGAAAATATGTGTGAAGGATTCCAATTGTTCATAGGGATCAAATCATGATTATTTACTTGTCTTTTCATTATCCCGAGCAATGGTGATGGTTAGTTCTAATTGCAAGCATCTTGCAGCTACTCAATTGCTGATTCAATTAGCTACATTGTTAATTTTGGAAGAATTCAATATGTTTAAGGGTTAGCAAATGTATGTCCTTTTAGCTAACACAGTCATAATTAAAATGCATGTATTACCTTTTGTTGCGTACTCAAGCTAATCTCATGCGACTTGGGAAGGATCAATGAGGTTAAAAAATTATTTTAAGGCAAGCTTCTCAGTATCGCTTGTGTGGGAAAATGCATTTATGCATCTCAAAAATCTTTTGCATTCATTGTGGACAAGGTCGAATTCTTATTTTCTTCAAGAAGCTTCTCATGGTTGTTGTTCCAGAATTGCAAGAGGCTTCGTCTGCTTGTGGAGAAGGTAGTGAGTGTCATTGGAAATGCAAAGCTTGCCAGAGACTTCACATGGAATGTGTGTCGAGGAATAATAGAGCGGTTATCCCAGTCGATAACTAGGAAATGTCATTCTTAGAAGTGATCGTTGATAGAGAGTTTGGACTCATGTTCAAAGGCCACTGCCAGCAATTCCAGAAAGTAGTCAAGAGAGTAATTGGACAAGAGATTCTGGAGCCAAAGACGAATAGGTTGATATTTCCTTCTCAGATAATCTTTGTCTTCATCTCCAATTTTCTTGATTTGGTGCAAAGTTTTCATGATGTAGAACTTATTGCTAATAAGGTAGTTCAAGAAGCCTATCTTCCAAGTGACGTTCTTATTAGGGCATGTCAATCTTATGATTTGTGGAAGGGAAAAGGGTTTATAGGAGGGATTTTTCCTCATCGTTTGATAACTTGCAGGATCGAGTTTATGGCAATATTTGTTGTGATAAAGAAAAACTTGGCAACAAGGAAATCGGATTTCATGTTGTCTCCCCTAAAGAAGTTTGTAGAGGAAATTGAGTATGAACTTGCAGAAAGGATTCAAGTGAGAGTGAATGCAATACTGATCCTGCTCACTCATAACCATGATCCACCAAAGAAAGGGGTCTTCAAACAAAAGGAGCTAGAAATTGGTCAACACAGTGCTTTTCAAGAAGGGGTCATCATGCAAGGTGTAGTTGTTCAAGATAATAGCCAACTGGATGCTGAGAAGCAAGTTGAGGATCAAGTCTTCCATGTTAACAATATGGACCTTAACTTGAATTTAATGCTTCCTGGACAGTTTGATATGGACAATATGGACGAACATCATGATTAAAATGAGATGTCAGTGGACCAGATGGAAGAATAATGTTTTCTTGAAGTTTGATTTTGTAATATGGGGTTTTAAAGCTAATATTCTGGGTTAAGCATTTTTTAATATGTTAGGCTTTTTGGGTCAATGGCTTCAGCTTAGATATAGTTATATTTTAGTCAGAATAGGTAGTGATAAGGGATGAACTTGATCGATAAGAGTCATTTTATATCAAGCACTTTTGTAAATTTTTATGAATATATATAAATATATATAGGCATAATGCCTTTTGCTTAAAAAAAAATTATAATATTAATAATATATTATTATAAAATAACATATATAATATTAATATTATATTATTATAAAATAACATATATAATAATTATAGTTATTTTATTCTATTTATTAAACAAAAAATTTACATATAATATATTTTATTATAATATATGTTAATTATATTATATATTATAGAAATTAAAAATTATGTTATTAATATTATATAGTATAAAATAATATATATAATAATTGTATTTATTTTATTATATTTATTAAATAAAAATATTTACATATAATTATGTGTAATCTTTATTTATGCTATTTACTTGTATAATATATTTCTTGTATTTATTATTATATATTATATTTTATTAAATAAAAAATACAATTATTAAGTATAATATATATTTTTACATATGCTATAATATTTAAATTAAATTAACTTTCATCAAATTTAACAATTTAATTTATTTTTTAGAGATATGTTATACCATCCACTAAAATTCAAATTAAATTTTGAAGCTAAATTTGTTATTCAAATTAAATATATTTATTTATTATTATATACCATATTTTAATTTAACATAATATAAATTATTGAACATAGTTTTAAAATATTTTTATTTAATAAAATTATATATTTATATTGACTATGTCATATATATTTAATTTAAATATATTATTGAGTTTTATATAATATAATTAAGATAAAATTAATAATTATTAAAATTAATATAAATGTATGTAACTACCTTTTATTCCATTAAGTTACAATATAGGCATGCATTATCATACAATTTACATTATAATGATTTTTTTTTTTTGGCGAAAGGCTAAAAGCCTATATATATTAATATATAATAAAGTTTACAAAATAAGCTTTACAATGGTTCTTGACAACCAAGATTATTGTCATGTTTACTTGTTACAATCAAAATTACGCTCGATCAGCCGATCCCTGATGGTTTTTAGCGTCAAAGTCTTTGTTTCATAAAAAAGGCCCCATCCTTTGTATTATCGGAAAGTTGCCTTAGTTAGAGTTTTAGCCTATAATATCTTGTGGGATCCAAACCTAATTTTAACCCGATTCCCCGATCACCCAACAGTCCAACCTCCAATACTAGTCAGTCCTTTGGATTCAGTCAGAGGGGGTTCTCACAAGCCCATAATATCGGCCAACATTGGCAAATCCTTAGAGACGTAGGCTTAGATGTCGATATCGCCAACCTCACAAAGGCATATCAAGCAATAGGACCTATCGGGTTTGGTGCCATATGAACAATATGTTGTGTACACCCGATGTGTCGATATTGCTGACCTCACAAAGGCTTATTAGGCGATAGGACCAATCGGGTCTGAAGCCAAATGAACAATATGTTGTGTACACCCGATGTGTCGATAACCAAAAGCCCGATACTCCATATAGCAAGGATAAAAAGTAGCTACCAAAGGAGCCACTTGTGGAAAATATGCATGAGGGACTAGAGGAACAAAGGAGCCGACAACCAAAAGCCTGATATGTTGTGCACACCTGATGTGCCGATAACTAAAAGCCCGACACTCCATATAGCAAGGATCTGAAGTAGCCGCCAAAGGAGTCGCTTGATATCATGCTTGTGCTTTCCAATCTTAGGGTACATTATAATGATTAATTATTTACATAATTTTAATAAAAATTAGCATTAATGTGACATTTTAAAATATTATTTTAATACTATAATTAACAAAATTAACATTTAATTTTATTCACATTAACAAAACGTACATTTATTTTTATTAAATTTAAAATACTATAAAGGAAAGTACTAGCATCTACGTGGCACTTGTTTTGAATGGAAGCAGTATGATATAATGGTTTTTATTTCAGAATGTATGCACAAATAAATAACTTAAGTCGGCACATATATGTGTATGCACATAGACCTCCATCTATGTACATACACATACTTGTGACATACCTTCTTTGTTACTTATCTATTTATTATTAAATGAATACTTAATTACATTGAATGTAATCATGTGACATGTGTTTGAAATGAATGGATAATGTTATGATCAATTCCATTTGAATCATTTTTTTATTTTTTTTATTAAGTTGAGGAAATAAGTAGACTAAATTACTATTCTGAAGATATATGAGTAAAGAATATTCTCTTGTTTGAATAGAACAACAACACCTAAGTAGACTAGAGCACCTTAGGGTAGATGCTACTAAAGGGTAGATAGTTGCTAAAAAATAATTGTGTTGTTGAAAGTTACCTTCTGGGACGGGTGTCGAAATGGAGTTCAGAGAGTATAGGTTTTTGCTTTATCCAAAACCTATCATTTGTTGTTGCAACTTAATTGTTATGCTTGGCCAAAAAATTAGCCCATTATGTATGTTTGGACTTTGTGATAACACTCTCTTCCATTCTTAGTATAGATCTTGTATTTTTCTAATCATAGATAGAGATGCATGTTGATGTATGGGCATGCACTAGATTCCACCTTGTAGATTGTTCTCTTGCTAAAATTTTCGTGCAGGGTCAGGTACTCTTCAAGTTGGAAGAATTCTGAAGAAGTGTAAGCTTCATGGTTGGGAAGTAATGTGCTTCAACCATGTTCTTGTCCACTAGTGGAGGCGAGCGTCAAGAGGAAACCTTGGACGTTTTCATGATTATCTTGGTCTATGATGTAGCCTTGATGTAAAATTTGTATATTGTATTGACTTTGTGGCCCTATGAGCGAATTCAACTTGGATATTGTAATTGACATTAAAATTGAATATATATATATATATTTGACTCATTTTAATTAGACATGTGTTGCTATGATTGAAAATAGATGCTTAGTTATGTCTGTTTAAAATTAAATATTCATAATGTCATTTGTAATAATAAAAATTAAGTAATAATTAGAATGGGTTATTACAATCTAGGCATCTAAGATGGTCAATAGTTTGGGTGTTGGATTGGTTCTATCATGGTAAGGGAAGGCTTCTATTAGGACAATTCATACTCAAAGGATAAGATTCAGTCACTAGATTTTCATGGACAAAGGTCCAAGAGTTCTATCTACCATAGATGAACTTGAGAAAAGGTACCAAGGGTAGGTCTCTTGAAGGATGGAGAATCAATTGAGTGTTTTGAAGAATTCAATGGGAAGTCAAGGGATGGGATCTCTCCTAGGAAAATTCATAAAGAGTTGGACTTGATTCGGTAACACTATGGACGATTGTAACAAAAGTACTATGATTTGGTGGCTATCAAGGATAATGGATTCAACATGGTAGAAGGGAATGGAAGGAAATATACGGTGCTTAGGTCAAGATATTTGTGTTGGTGCTAGGTTGAGTTAAGCTGGTTTTTGTGTATTCATGTTGGTGTTGGACATGGAGTCCTAGAGATGCATAAATGTCATAGTGGATGCATCTTATCAAGGGTTCATATCTATAGTACTCAGAGGTTTATCGAGGATCAACTTAGTGGGTTAGTCAAGACAAGGTTCTTGCAATGGTTGTTGTGTCAAGGACAAGCAAGATGGATTAGGGAAGTGATTTGGACTCATGGTTTCCAAGGAGAAGTCAAGGGTAGGACCCTTGCAAGTGGTTGTGGTGTTTGGATTATAATTATAAATGTAAGGCATTGATCTATGGATTTATCTAACATTTCTTCTTTAATGAAGCAAATAAGAATGCTCTAAGTCGAATGGATTGATGTAATGCTCAAAAAAAGAAACTCTTAAACTACAAATGTTACCAAAAACTCTTCACATCCCAAGTAAAGTAAAAGTAAATTATGCATAGAACGAGAACTTTCCATAAGAGCTCAAAAGCAAAAGTAGTAATAAATTCCATTTCATGTATCAAAAGGAGTACATTACATCTAATTCAATGTTACAACAATGATCTTTACACAAATATATATATCTATGTCAATAACATATCAATGAGTCTCCATCAATCCATTTATTTCAAGTTACATCAATAACTTTCATCAATACATCTATTTCAATGTTACATCAATGAATGTCAAATAAAGTTACATTAACAATTTGGCTATGCAATCCTTTCTAAAATAATACATGAGTACATCTATAACTTAAGAAACTCTTAACCTCAACCGTTGTGACACCGTTGGTCTTCTTGAAAGCTAAGGCCAAGAGTGTGATTAAGGCGCCTTTTCCACCCAACCATGAAGTACATGACTTCCTCGAGTTTCTTCCTATCTCAAAGAAATCCCCAGCCCTACATGAGGAGCCTAGCAACCTGAAACAATAAATCAAGAGGGAACTCTCGATGCAATCCTAATGCCTATATGCATTCCTACCATGAGAATAACATATTTCTTGCAAACAAGAGGTGGCAGAGACCAACATACATTTATTTCTAGGCTTTTATTTCCATCTATTTCAGTGGTACATGTGCTTGGCCAAGCATAAATAAAAATAAATGATAGTTTTAGAAAAGGTAAAACTACCATCTCTATGGATCCACCTTCGGCATCTTGTCCCGGAATTTTCTCAGAAAGAAAAATAAATAATGTATTTTCCCACATAAAACTTTCATTCAGTTCAAGACATTTCTATTTCTAAGGGTTCCATCAAACTTGGTGTCAACACCAAGATTCTCAAATAGCTTTGCATGAACACACTAGCTTAAGAGAAATTCATCATACAATTGGTTTTGCAGATCACTATTCATTCTTATCTAAACAATCTAAATTCAGTCATGTGAAATGAGCATGTATAAATTCACAAGTTCTATCTCTTATTTGAATAATTTGATCAAGATAACAAATTCAATAAATTCAAAAAGAAACTATACTAATTAGCCTTATAAGTATGGGATGGAAAACATAGATTACCCACATATTTTAATGCAAGTATGTCTAAACTTATATGCAAGAGTACATTAAGTCAAAATGTAGAAGTAAATATAATTCTAACATAGAAATTTTACACACTCTTAATCAAATTCAAAATTGCACATTTCCGGTTTGACAACTTGTTTAATCTCCAAATGAAGGTAAACGGATAATAACATCTAGTTTTAAACACCATATTAATAAATTTGTGCTTCTATTCAGAAATTATCAAGTCTTATGACAAAATATATGGTTTCAGCTTAGTTTTATTTTAAAAACAAACAATATGAATGTCAAGATTTATATATGTATATATATATTTCCTATGGTTTACAGAGATATATATATTTATCTATAGGTGTATATACCGGTATATATATATATATATATATATATATATTTACATACATATACTATCATATAAATATGTATATACTGACTGAAACAAGACAACGCTTCTAGTAATAGAATCATTCATTCAATTTTTGCAAATGCATACATACTTTGTATTTTGAAATTCATTCTTTCAGCAATACTATTGTATTTCACACATTTGAGAATTAAATTCATGGGAAGAGAATTAGAAACCTGGATATTTAGCTTCCAATTGTAGCTGCTCTCCTATTAATTCTTCTCTTTGCTTTTTCTGGAGCTTGCTTTTTGAAAGAGCTTCTTCCTCTCCTCTCATTTTCATGTTCCCTTATTAACTTCTTATTCCTACTAATTCTAAACCTACTAAATTTTTTAAAGAAAGCATTTACTTGGTAGCCATTAAAGCTATTTTGTAGAGTATTATTTTCAAGAAGAATACCAAGAACAGTTATCCCCTCTTGAGAATTATTTTCTCTTATTAAATTTTTTCCTTTTTCCGTTTCTAAACCTAATCTTGAAAAGATTTTTAAAATAAAAATAAAATATATCTTATCTTTATGCATTTCATATTCTTAGATGAAAATATAAAGAATTTTCTATTTTAGTTGCTTTAAACTCCTCTTCGGAGATAATTACCAATACTAATTTTAAATTACAAGGAAAATATTTATCTAATCATCAAATAAATATCATTTAATTATAAGTTAATTTATTATCTCAAATAATTAACACGCAGTTAAAAATAGAATACTCACTCAAATTTTACCATGCATAATCATTTAAAACAAAATCTATAATTAAATTATAATTAAAATTAATTCTTTTACTTTATTACGCTTATATTTCACTATTTATTTAATTTGACTAAACATTAATTAATTTACAAATAGCCTAAACAGTCAAGTTAGATTTATTCCTAAATGCATCTACATGATTCTAAGTTCTTGTGTGTGATTGAGAGGACATCCTAATTTATCCTGTCAAGAGGCTAACCTCCTCTCCTTAATCACACCCTTGGTCTTCGACCACCTACAGCTCAAGTGCACTCAGGCACACAACAATAAACTGAATTAATATCCCATAAAGATATAAGTCAAAATGATATAATACATTAATTCAAATATTTATATTCTATTTTGCTTCATTTTCAAAGTAGAACACATTCAATACTATTCAACTTTTCATAATTTAAAGCAAACACTTTCATATTTCATCACACAAAAAACACCATAATATTCATTATTACTCTACCACACACATCAGATCATATGACAAATCCACACAAAACCAAAAGTAAATAGCATCAGAGTTTGAGACGTGACAACCGATGTCAAGGGCATCACCTATTTTGGAGTGGGGGAGGACGTAGGGTTACTTGAGCTCATGTGATGGGTGCTCCAAGTGAAAACCAATGTCTTGAGGAGCAAGACCAAAGTGAGTGCCAGGGGTGCTCCAAAATTGGAGCAAGGCATCCCAAATTCAAATTTTAGGGTGTTCCAAGGGTTGGAACTAGGTACTCCAATAAAGGTATTGGGTTTGACTCAAGAGTGAAACAATGTATTTCAAAGTTAGTGCACAAGGTGTTCCAACAAGTATGAAATCAGGGTGCTTTAGTAGTGTGCCAAGGGTGTACCAAGATGTACCAAGGGTGCACGAGGGTTAGGACAAGACCCAAAACTAGGATAGTGATAGGGTCAATAGGGTATTCTAATAGAGTTGGAATTGGAGTCTAATGTTGTGAAAATGAGTTGAAGTAGGAATATCAAAGAAAGATTTTGGAGGTCTTAGGAAGGCTTGGGAAGTTGGACTTGCCCATACCAAAATTAGTGTAGTGGTCCAAAACCAAAAGTTGGGGATAATGGACCAAACTAGAAATTGGAGCAGTTAGACTAGGTAGGGCATCAACCTACATCTGCCTGAGAATCAATCAAATAACATATATAGGTATATAGTGTTGGTTGAAGCAACCAAGTGTCAAGAGTGCACATAGGTGTCCAAGGGTACTAGGAGCCTATGGGGTGACTCCCCCAAGGATGAAGAAGAGTAACCCTACCACCTGAGCTTGAGGTAAGCTAGGTGCTCTACATGGGTTTTAGGAGTGATGAAGAGTCACTCTGCCTTATCACAGGGTGGTGAGGTTTACTAGTGGACACATACATAGATTCCAAATATTAGTGAAGCAGAGTAACTAATCCAATGTAGAGGCTAGCTCATGGGGAGTTGTTCAAGACCCAAAAATGGTGAAGCGAGGTAGATGGGCCCTACATTGTGGGGAGATGACCAACATGAGGGTTATCTAAGTCAAATATTAGAGCTCCAGAGATGAGTGAGCTATGTTGGTGTGGGATGTGTAACCAGGTATCCATATCAATGGATTGAGATGGGTGATGATATATTTGCACCCCTAGGTTGCTTTGAGGAGTCAAATGTTGCATAGGGTTCAAGGATCCCAACTCCCTTGGAATTGTGGAACAATATGACATTAAGGATAGGGTCCCAAGTGAGTTCTCGAAATGGGGCCATGCCATGAGGTAAGTATGGAGAGGTAACTAAAGTAAGTCCATGGAGGTTGAATTTGGATGTATGCATGTATTTGGTCAGAATGCATGGGATGCATGAGGAACTAGTTTCACCAATGGGATCATGTAGACTAGGGCTTGGAGCCAGTCCAAGGAGAGCTTG
The DNA here is from genome assembly GCA_007258455.2 of Sequoia sempervirens. Lineage (NCBI taxonomy): Eukaryota > Viridiplantae > Streptophyta > Pinopsida > Cupressales > Cupressaceae > Sequoia > Sequoia sempervirens. The sequence goes on along the minus strand of VDFB02000007.1, from coordinate 6,609,872 downwards.
CATAGATGGACAATGAGCTAGCTTAGTGAGTATAGCCATCCCATGGAGGAATACATCTTGAGAGGTTCAAGGAACTAAGGAGGCTAAGGTGGGATGCCAACATTGGGAATGTTGGGCATGTAGTGGGTGTGTGCAAACATGAGAAAAGGAACAAAGGTGGATAAACGAAGTCTAATTTTTTGCTACATCAATAAGCTTGGATTAGATACTCGAGGAGTATTCCATAGAGTGGAATAGACCAAGGGTGATAATTTGGTAGGACCAAGAATATTTTTACAAGGTGCAACAATAGTTCAGTGGAGTGGACAAGGTTGCAATGGGTGTGAGGAATTCCAAGGGCACCAAAGTGAAGGAGATTCTTGAGAAGGATCTACATGCACTACCATTTCATAGTGTGTGTCTGAATTCAATTTAGGTGTTGTAAACTTGATTACTACTAGAGGCATAGTCTAGGAAGAATAAATGGCTTGTTCACAATGGGAGTCACACGTAAGGTTTTCCAATGTCGCATGAGACTGGACCTTTATTGGATGAAAAAAGTGTATTTAGGTATCACATTCATCTAGCCCTATGATAATTTTCTCTAAACTCATCTTTGACTATATCTCTTCATGTGGATTCCAAATTATCAAGACTCTAAGCCTCTTTAGAACTATCACAATACTCCCCTTGGTGCTCCCCAATCCCTCGTTCGGGCTTTAGGGAGACTTACCCACTCCAAGACCCAAGTACCCCTCTTGGGAACTCCAATTCCAACTCAAGACCTAGGACCCCCTCTTGGGAATTCTAATCCTAACTCCTTTGCAATGCTATAGACCTTGATCCTCTCCTCTGAACACAACTCCATTCCTCACTATAGTGCCACTTCCCTCTCCATGATCACCTTGTTGTTTGATTATTGATTATGTGCCTACTTGGATTTCTCCAGAATGACACTTCACTTGGGGGGAATCAAATTACCTTGTAGAATTATTTTCCTAATAGAAATAGGGCACTCTTATTCCCCTATTAGCTATTCGATAGATTTCTAGACAGTTGTCGAAGGTCGAACCCACTTTTTGGTCCACGATTCCCATTTTTAATTTCCCATTTTTGGATTTGGAAACCACTACCACTTTTTTTCTACCACCTTTTAGCCTTAAGAAACCACCATAATACCTCACATAGATAAGAATTCCAAATCCTTCAAATATTATGATAATCCTCTCTTTTTTTCATCCCTGGACTTGTTTTCAACCTTGGCATGCCTAGTTTCACTTTATTGAACTCTATCCTATACCTTGTCCTAAATCTTGGTGCAACCCCTGGTACACCTTGAGTGCCCCTAGCACTCTCTCTGAAATACCTTGATGCTGCTCCATTCTGGTACTTCCTAAGTCCATGCACTAGTACCAATTCTGGCACCCCTATACTAGCACTCAAAGTGGCACCCCATTTTGGAACCATGTTGGTGTCCCACTCTTGGCACTCTATGAGCCCCACTTTGAATCCCAAAATTTGGACCCATATTTTGGCCCCAACTTGGTTGCCCCAAGTTTTGACCTACAAAACCTGGCTCTTCCACCATATCTTGGACCTAGGACTCCAAGTCCCATTTTTCACTCTTTTGGAACCCAATTCCATGCTTGTACTAGTCCACTCCTTAACCTCCACTTGCTAGGACTATTGCTACACGTTTTACAGACTTTGATGATCCCATTTATCCTTCCAGTCTATCCATAAGTCTTTAGGTGATGAATGGTAGACATGAGAAACTTTTTCCCCATTATCTTGAACAACTCTTTCCAAACACACTAATGAAGTGGGAATCCCTATCATTGATGATGCTTAGTGGAACACCCCAAAACTTTACAAAGTTCCTAAAAAAGTTATCTACTACATCCTTTGCCTTGTGCAGTGCCTTGCATGTAATAAATATGATATACTTTGAGAACCTATCAATAACCACCATGATATTGCTAAACCCATCCACCTTAGCAAAGCCTATTATAAAATACACACTCATACTTTCCCATGGTCTAACTAGAATGGGTAGGGGCTAGAGTAGACCTCCTAGAGGCTTAGTCACAACCTTGTCCTTTTGGCATATGAAGAAACTCTTAACATAGTCATTAACATCTCACCTCATCTTTGTCCAGTAAAGCCCCTTTCTAGCAATGTGAGGGTCCTCTTTTGCCCTGGGTTCCCAACCCACATGTTGTCATGACTCTCATTGATCAAACCCCTCCTCAAATTCTTCTATTTGGGAATATAGACTCTATTTTGGGTGTATATGAACAATCCATCCTTTACATTGAACTTCCAAGTCCTCCCCTTTTTTTCTTATTTGAAGAGCTTTGTTTCTTGAAGGCCCATTTGCAATCCTTCTTTAATGGACTCCAATACCTCATTGAACAATACCACACAACTCTCCCCTAGATTTGACTCTAACACCACTTTTGTCACTGTAGCTAACTGACTCTTCCTACTTAGAGAATCTACTACCACATTCTTCTTACATGGATTGTAGAGGATCTCAAAATCAAATTCTACTAAGAACTCTTGCCATTTGGCCTGCTTTGGATTCAATTTTTCTCATCTTAAAATAGGTCGAAGAAACATTGTCTATCTTCACAAAAAACTAATTCCCCAAAATATAGTGTCTCCAAGTCATGGAACAATGGATGATCCTTGTCATCTCCTTCTCATGGGTAGGGTAGTTATTTTACTTGTCTTTCAATTTCCTTGACTCATAAGCTACTAGATATCCATCCTACATCAACGCCCCTCCAATGACATAGTCTAAAGCATCACTTTGCACCTTAAATTCTCTTGAAAAATTAGATAATGCTAGCACAAGTGATGTAGTAAGTCTCTCCTTGAGTGTCTCAAAGGCTTCTTGGCACTTGCCTATCCACTTCCATTTTTTTTACTTCTTGAGAATATTTTTCTTTTTGGATAATCCCTTGCCCAATAATTTGGGTTAACACAAACAAAATAAGTACAATACTTCTTAGGAATCCTAGACTCTACATCCTTTGGTCTATTCAATCCCTTTTTGTTGCTCTAGGACTTTTGAGTCCCACTTATCTTTGTGTTTGAAGACAACCTAGGTTTCTCCTTGGATTTCCCCTCATCCTTTTTTTTTGGTGACTTATTATCCTTCTTGTGAGAACTAGACACACCAACACTATCCTTCTGTAGATCATGTTTAAAATATAGGGTTGATCTACTCTTGTAATATCCTCTACAAGACTCTACACATTGTAATTCTTGAGCTCCTACTGAGTCCATGGCATGAGACTTCTCATGAACTGGAATGACCTATCCATCTCAGATATGTCCTTAATCTCCAACATCAAGGTAGATAAGGTTTTAATGTAACCCCTAGTTCTCCCACTAATTTCCTAATCTCATGACATTGTCTCTTAGCCTGCTCCTGGCTACCAATATGACTTTTCACCCCTTCAACTTGAATTCCTTGAAGTTCTACTGCTCCAAGCAATCCACATCCAATTTGGACAAGGTACTTCCTCATTCCCCTTGTTTTTTTTTCCTTTGTAACTTAGCCCAAACCTAGTTCCAAAATCTGAGCCTCATTCATCACTTTCAATTTTTCCTTGGATCCAATGTCCTAGACATGATCCTACATCCTGAACATTGTATCCTATAGAATTCCCCCATTCCACCTACACTTTGATCTTATGTGCCCTTGCACTATGTTGCTCCAAGAAACTTAGTCCCTAACCTCTGCAACCTTGACAATCCTAATATTTCTCATCCATTTTGTTGCAATTGCACTTGCATCTAGGAAAAAAACCAACTCAACACCCAAAACACTATGGCCACATCAACTTCTTGACTTCCAAGATGATCCCACATCCCTTGGATGAGTCACTACAACCATGTCTCTCTCCTAGACTTCATTCAATCTAACTTCCCAACATGAATTTGTTGTGCACAAATGGGCTCCATTTGAGATAGCATCTACAAATTTGTGTGTTGATGCACAAAATTCCCACTTGGTTAGGCCTCCACTCCCTTTGACAACCACCTTTAATTCCACTCAAGTGGCACTCACTTGAATCAACTTGGTATCCAACTTCTCTAGCATACCCATTCCTAGTACTAAACCTAGTTCAACATTGACTCACACGTTGCCTTCTTCACTTCACATGAACTATTGAGGTTCCTCACGTGCAATATTTTCCCTTTTCACTCCACTTAGCTTAATCCATTCTAATTGAACCCGAATTTCCATCATAGCATAACTATGCAATGAAGGGGTCTCATTCCACCCTCCAAGACATCTCTAGATATCAACATCCCATACTACCACACTAGAAACATCAGACCCAACAAATTCAACCAAAACAACTACCACCCTGGAACTTGACCACGGACACTATCCTTTTCCCTCATTGAATTGACCTCTAGATCTCATCCTCAAACTCTGAATCAGGGTCCACACTGGCTACATTTCACTTTGCAACACTTCTCTAGTGAACAAGTCCAAATTTTCCACACCTTTGATGACCACATCCTACTGACCACCTAGTCTACATGCACCTCTTGTACCTATGAAATAAGGCCCCTAGATGTGCTTCATCATCTAAAATGAAAAACACCACTTATAGTTTCAATATCCTTCTCCTAATATTCCCTGGCACAACTTAGCTTGGCACCAATGAAACCTTCTTTCACAATCCCTCTTGACCACTTGGTAGCCTTGCCACCTTGACTTGGCTCTCATTTTAGCCTTTGAGCAACCTTGATGCTCCTATTTTTCATACTTCTAACCTAACCCTTGGGATCAAAGGACTGCTTTTAATGCTCTGATACCAACTTCATTAAGTATCAGAGGAGTTCCAAACTTCATTTTATAACTTTGATACCAATTGTCATGAGGCTAGACTAATGTGATTCCCAAATGTGATTTTTTTTCCAATGAAGGTCCAACCTCATGGGAAACTAAAAAAACTTATTCACAACTCCTATTGTGGACAAGCCCTTTCTTGTTCCTAAACTATGCCTCCAATACTCAAGTTTCCATTATGACTAAAGCCAACTATGCGTGAGAAAGACTACATGTACACCAAAAAAAAGGTTCTCATATGCATCCATATGATAAAAAAATTCACATTATTTGAGTAAAAAATATTCATATTGAGCATCATTATATACAAAAACATCTCTTATGAAATTTTCATCACCTTGTGAAGTTGTACCTATGTTGTCATCATGTAAATAATTCACAATAACTTCAAATTCAGCATTAGGGATGAAAGATGGTAGTACATCAAACAAATAAATTATTTCTTGTTCATCATTTACATCACCATCATCTACACAACTTGTGCACACCTCTTCCTTTTTGTTCACCTCACCATTTGTAATAGTAGGCTCATGCCTCTCATTCTCAAATTGGAAATCATTATTGATTTCTTCACTATCATCATCCATGGATGATTGATCTAGTTGAAGGTAGATACACAAATTATCATTTTCATCTAGACCGCTATCATATAGTACACTAAATCCTTATTATACTTTCCTACAAACACAATCATCACTTGATATTATGTTCAATTCACATGAAAAATCCATGCAATCAATGTATGCAACAAACTGTTCATAGCCAACAAAACCCAAATCTTTGGATAACTATTTTTCAATCTATCCATTTTCATACTATCACTATAATCAAGGTATATGCATGCATTCTACATGTTCACCATATTAAATTATTCTTGTATTGAACCAAAAACTAGAGTAACATTGAATATTCTCAAAGAAACATATTAATAAAGACACGTTTATTAGGTCTAAATTATTTTGGGATCTTGGAAAGAGAAACAATGAAACTATAACTAAAGTCCATGCTAGACACTGCCTCTTTTTGCTTAATATATTTTAAATATTTGACAAGAGACACATGGTCTAAATGCAATACAAACACTTCTTCAAATGTAGCCATAATATGATTCCACAAAATAAAATAATGATAAAAAAACCATCATACCAACTCTTTTCCTTTCCTTGTAGTGACCTAACAAAAAACCTCATCCACATGTTTTCATCCTTAGACTATTTTTTTCAATGAAATATAAAAATACCCCGACTTGTGCATCCCCCTCTTGATGATCATACTCGTTATACCTAGGAATTAATTTGTATATCAAATATTTATTTATTTGTCTTTCATAGTTGACACGAGAAAGGTCACATAGCTTGTAAATAGGATCAAGTGAAACTACGAGGGATGGAGAAACCTAATTTTTTTAATAGCAAGGTACCTCTTTGGTTGTAGGACCTTGAGCTCATCCTCACATTGTTTTTCAAGCTTTCTAAGCTCTTCTATCCTTAACTCATTTCCAAGTATGGATTTCTGTAGTTCTAAATGTGAAATTTTATTTTATGTTGGGATGTATGAAAAACATGAAGGTTCATCACCATAATATTCTTGGATATTTGATCCATCATAATATATTGGGTTTGAATTATATGATACATTTGATGAAAAAATGCTTGGGTAAATGAGTCACTTCCAACCATCTATGGCTAGTTACAAATTACTTATTCGGGATAGAGAACAAAAAACTTGTTTCTTTACCAAAAAGGAGACCATTCTTTGAATTTTTGAAGGGGAACCATGTAACTTATAACCACTTGTAGTCACCTTTATTTATGTTTATGAAGCATGAACAATAGCCAAAAAAACTTCATTCTTTGACAACAGAGTCACCACCTCACAAAAGTGAAGAAATAATTGAAGTACCACTTATCTCTAAGGTACAATTATGATTCTAAGTTATAGCCACTAGTAGGGCCTTCAATGTCTTCTCAACCCAACAACCCTTTTTATTATTGGTGCAATTCAATTGGTGATATTTTATTGGATATCAAACTCACCCTAACGAAATGCAAACAACAAAACTAATTCAAAACATTGATGCCATTTGTAGTGTAAGTTGATGGGATCCAAAACTTACCTAACCACATCAAATTTATTTTTCAATAATTTTTATAGGGATCTTCTATAAGGAAGCTAAGGTTATGGAACAACTTCTTACACTAATCTTGAGAGGAGAATAATGCAAAAATTTATAGATCTTTTCAACAGTTACAAAAACTTAAACAAAAATAAACCTAAATATTATGCATACCACAACATAGTGATTTACGTGGGGAAAACCCTTTCGGGAGAAAAACCCCACTCCAAAAGTTGTTGAATATGTTATTTGGAAATCATGAAGATTACAATATACTTGCAAAGCAAGCTTCTCATAGGAGTATCACCAACAAGAAATCCATAGGCAACATGACCGCTATCCAACTCTCAGAATACATCATAATACACACCTATAATATAATGCCCTCATAAAATAGGGTTGCCTTCTAGGGAAAGTCAAGCCAACAAAATATCGACTGTCAAATTTGAGACCTAATAATGAATGGTCTAGATTTACAATAATAAATTATACATAAAATTTAGCTTCTCAAGGGCAATGTGTGGCCCCCTAGACCTCTTGTTAGGAGCATGATCCCCCTAGACCCTGTTAGTTCCCAAAAATGTAGGTTGCAAACCCTAAGAGGATTCCAAGCTCTATGGTCAGGCTTACAACATTTTTGGCTAACGAACGAGGTTAATGGTTGAGAACCCACTGCACTTTAGGCTATGCCAGACCTAAGCGAGTGTACCTAAATGATGCATCAGATTTAAAGTTATGTGCGTAATCTCTAACTTGGTAAATCTATTCATAATGGCATGTAGAAGTGAAATAGATGTGAGGCTAACAACTAATCCTATTGTAAATGTTTTGAGAGTTGAATGTGTAAACAAGGTTTATGTAGTGTATTGCTTGAAATGAATGTGACTAGTGCATAATCCTATTGGGTAAATGGAGTCAAGATGTGTAAGATATGTGGATCCTCTTTCTTAGCTTAACTCTAACTGTTCGACACTTTTGGATGTTTATACTTTGTATAAATGTGCAATTTTGTCATCTATTTGGGCTCTTCTTACAAATCCTAGTGATATCTCTCTAAGTTACTATGATGTTTGAAAGGACTTTTAATTCTGATGTGAACGAAACTAGTTAAGATAATCAATTCAAAAAGGACTTTAATTCTGGGAAGAAACCTATTTAAATTTAATTCCTTAAAAGGATTTTACTCTCCTCACAAAAACCAATCAAGGAAATCACACAAGTGCAGCAAATGTGTCTTGACAAGTTAAATATATTTTTGATATACTTAATTTGAATAATAGAGAAAGACCACTCTTGAGACAACCAAATAACATATAAGAATTAACATTAATAGAATATTTGAACACAAGAAATTGGGCCATTAATTCAATTCTTCTCCTCCATTCCATTACTTCAAAAGATGATGCAGTACATGTTAGAATTCCTTTATATGTTGTGTAAAATATCTACGGAAATGATGTTACTATTTATGATCTATATGTTATGTATGATGGAAAAACTCAGCCTCGGTTTCCCTTATATATGGGAAGCACACAAGCTTCAGGCCGTTGCATGTAAATACGTATCTCTTCATTTGTATTTTGTTAACATAACTAAAACTTTTAACATGTGAAAATTAATCAAAGGAGGTGATGAATTTTGTGGAATTCATAGTACACTGCAATCCATTACTCTTCATGAGGTGCCCGTGATCACTTAAGATCTGCCTCTTCATGATAATGATGCTTGTTTTTGTCTTCTATTTGTTCTGCCTGAGGATTCAGTTGCACATGACTTCTAGACCTTTTCCCAGAACCAGGACAATGGTCGATTAAATCTTGATTTAAATGTCTTTCATCTAATTTCTGCCTTTTATTTCTAGGGTTTTCGGATGTGCTTGCCATGAATTTTACAGAGAAAAACCCTATTTCCTTGCCTCACTATTTTAATCAGCTTTAGACAATTATGAATTTTCAGTTGAGACTTGGGTACTTACTTGGCTAGCAAGCTCCTTATTCCTCCCTTGTTGTCATCACCCACTGCACTCTTTCACTTCCTTCCTCTTCATTGTTTCAGTGATTTCCAAATGTGTTTCAAAACTCATTTTTTATGTTCTCGGCTCTAGTTCATTAATGGAAATTTTATGTCATTCAAGTGAGTAATTAATTATTTTGAATCTCATCCATCGATCTTCTATCACCACTATCAAAATGTCCCCTTGTCATGCCATTATCTTATCAACGTGTTTGTTTCATCAAGAAGACACACTTCTGGTCTCATTGATAGCTTCCCTTTTCCTCGATATCCCCTTTATTGGTATATCCTTCTGTATTTTGAAGGGACCTTATGTGACTTCATACTGATGTCACTATGTCTTATCGAGTCCTTGACTATCTGTAGTTCCTTCAATGTCTCCTTATTGCTTTGATATGTCCAAAAATTGAAAAGGTGTCATCGCTCCATCAGGGGGATCAGTATTCCTATTCTTCTTATATGCATTCTTCCCTTCGATGGAATTCCTTGCTTCTCTATTTTAAGGTTATCAGGGGGAACATTGTTTAGTTCTTACCGGTTTAGGGTTTTCTCCCTAAAGTGTTCTTTTTCCTTTTTTGGGCATCGAAGGTACCATGAATCATCTTTTCTCGATATTTCGTATTTTTTTCGAGTTCCTTGTATCATTCTTTCATTCTCTTTATGGCAGAATCTAGTGTTTTTATCAAAGAGACAAAACCCTTTGTTCCTCCGATGTATATTATTTTCTTTGATGACATCCTTAACTTAATTGTTCACACGCTCGTTTAGGTTTGTCGAAGGGACCAATATTGGGGTCTTGCTGATATAGATCGTTTTCTCTGATATTCCTTCAATTGATATTTCGCTTACGCTTTTTGAGGGGACTGTGGACCACCTCACTATGATAATCTAGAGTCTTCTCAAACCACCTTAACGTCCTTGTTTACTTTTTGTGATAACTATCATCGCCTTATCGAAGAGATAAGTTTCTTTGTCCAGTCGATGTCTATCTTTATGCTCGATGAAGTTTACTATTCTCGTAATATCAAAGGGACTTATAAGTCCCTCATCCCGATGTTATATGATCTTCTCAATTCATTAAGCATGCAAATCAAGCATTTGTCCCTCCGATCTTTTATTTTTACTTATATACATTGATGAATTATGTCCAAGAGATGTTTTTTCATTTCCTGAATAATAAAGTACATCTTCTCTGAAAGTTGTGTCAAAAGTAATCAAAGTCTTTATACCCCTTAGTAGCTCATTTTATGGTTTATCGAAGAGACTTAAGACATTTTCTTCCAATATTCTAAGGTATCCTCGATGACACTTCATTAGGATCATCAAAGAGACACAAAGATGACTCTCCTCAATGGAATAATCTTACTTCAATAGCATTCATACAATATTTTGTCGTTCCTTCGAAGGGACTCTGAAGTGAGTCATGTCGATGTGGTATTGTCTTAGGGACATGACTCAACTCTTATGTAGGTGAATGGTGAATGTGAATTCTATTAGGATGGTGGGTAAATATAATATTTTGAGTAGTAGAATTGTAAAATGGCAAGCTAAGTGATGGAGTATTTTGGTGGAAGATGGATTGTTGTGAAAAAAAATTGGGTGGATTTTTCTAGTCCTAACAGTGGCTTTGATTGGGGATGAATGAATGTGATGTCATTATAAGAATCCGTAATCATTATTTTGGACACAGACCAAGGGGTGAAGGTGGAAAAAAAGAAAAAATAAAATCCTAAACTACTATACATGGAGAATGGTATCAGATTTTAAGAAAAGAAGCTTTTAAACTTACCAATGATAACAAATGAACCTAACCATGGTGATTTAAACTTCCCATGCTTCCCCTTATCTTGGTTTTTGGTGTTCCACATTACGACCATATCATCTATCTTGAATTTTCTATCTTTTGCTCTTCTATCAAATAGGTATTTTGCTTGCAATTGTATCTTCTCATTTTTCTTTTGTGTTTGTGGCCAAACCTCCTCCAATTTATCTAGTTTTTCTATTATTTCTTCCATGGGCTCTGAGACATCTATATCTTCTTGTAAAATGAACTTGTAGATCGGCAAGAGGTTGTGTATTGGGAGTCTATCATGGGTTCCATATACCAATTCAAAAGGAAATTTCCCAATAGCTCTCTTTACAGTAACTCTGTCCACCCATAGAGCCAATCTCAGTTTGGAATCCCAAGCTTTCTTGTTGTTATCCAACATTCTTTTAATTATTTTCAAAATACTTTTGTTATTGGACTCTGTCTGCCCATTTTCTTGAGGTTAGTATGGTGAAGCATATGAAATTATTATCCCATATGAATCACAAAATGCCTTAAATTCTTCTAATCTAAAGCACATGCCATTATCTGCAATAAGTCTCATAGGTTCCCCAAATCTAGTGATGATGTTTTCTAACCGAAAATTGATCACCACCTTACTGGTGGCTTGTTTTGTTGGAACAACTTCTATCCATTTAGTAAAATAATTAGTGGCTACTAGGATCCATCTATCTCCACCACTGGACCTGTCTGTAATTTCTCCTATAAATTCAATTCCTCACTAATGAAAAGGGGCTTAAATTTGCATTGGTATCAATGGTAAAGCTCCCTAATAATTCAGTCTACTAGAAAATTTATGGCATTCTTCGCATTTCCTCACATACTTATGGGCATCATTGAAAACTTTAGGCCAGTAATATCCCACTCTTAATATCTTGTGGGTGGTGGTTTTTGCTGAGAAGTGACCTCCACACACACCTTTATGCATCTCTTTTAAGATACACTATGCTTGCACCTAATCTAAGAATAGTAACAAGACACCATCTCTATCCTTCCAATATAAATCTCCATTTATAAAGATATATTTTCTTGCATGAAGTTTCAAGGTCCTTATCTGGTTGTCATTTAGGCCCTCAAGACACTTCATATGCTTAAGATAATATGCTATGTTGGTGTACCAGGGTGTATGCTCAATAATTGACACCCATTTCTCTTCTTCCTCCATATTACAAACTTGTACTGCTTCTAGATTAGTTTCAGCCATTAATTTTGCTAACCCTTGTCCCCTTACTAGCTTAGTAATTTGAATATTAATGTTAAACTCCTGAATTTGATTTATCCACCTACATCTTCTTCCAGTGACTTCTATTTGGGAGAAAACATCCTTAACTACAACATTTGGGATGTATGCAATTACTTTTTCCCCTACCAAGTAAGGCCTAAATGCCTTGACAACTTTCACTAGAATGTAGGCTTGCTTCTCAGTACTGTCATATTTCAATTCTGCCCCCTGAAGTGATTTGCTAAAGAATGAGATAAGTTGCTCATATTCTTCGTTATTCTTTTGTAACATTACAACCACCACCGTATGACATGATGCAAATGAGAATATTTAAAAGGTTTTGTCAAAGTATGGAGATTTTAATATATGTGCTTCCTTGATAGCTTGCTTGATTGACATAAATGCTCCACTGGCTTCTTTTTTCCAATCAATTTTTTCACCCTTCTTTAACATATTTGAGATTGGCTTGACAATCTTTGCAAAGTTTGAAATGAATCTCTAGAGAAAATTAATTTGTCCAAAAAAGGACTGGATTGCCTTTACAATCTTTGGAATGGGAAACTTGTCAATATCTTCCACTCATTCAGGATCAATCCTTACTCCCTCTTTTGAGACTATATGTCCTAGCAGCTTGCCTTTTGTAACAACGAAGTGACACTTTTTTGGATTCAGAGATATTCCATATTTCAATGCTCTGATAAAAAAAATTTCTAGATGTGCACAATGATCTTTGTCCCTTTTGAAATAAGTTGTCAAATAATCTTGATAGACCCCCATTATAGCATTGATCAGATCAACAAAGGCTACATCCATAGCCCTTTGGAATGTTGCTCCTTTATTAGTGAGTCCAAAAGGAATTCTTACATAAACATATGTTCCCCAAGGTGTGGTGAAAGTAGTTTTGTACTGCTCCAAATCCTTGACCTTCACTTGATTATACCCTAAGAAGCCATCCATCATGGATGGTAGCTCACAGTCGGTCACCCTTTGCAACATCACCTCCATGTTTGGAAGAGGATAGTTGTCTTTGAGAGATGAGATATTCAAATTTCTTAAATCCACACACAACCTTATGTCCCCATTTTTCTTCCTTACAAGTACTAGGTTTGAGACCCAAGACGAGTGTCTAATTGGTTTGATGATACCTCCATCTTTGATTTTCTTGAGCTCCTCTTGCATATTAGGTTCTAACATGGGGTTTATGGGTCTTTTTTTTTTGTCTAAATGGTTTAGTATCAAGTTTCAATGGGATTTCATGCTGGAAAAGGTCTTCTCTATATGCCTTGAGGTCATCATATGACCAAGAAAAAACATGTTTGTATTTTCTAAGCAGATCTATAAGCATCTCCCTAACCTTAGGACTGATCTTCTTGCCAATATATACCTTCTTGGGAGTCATTTATATTCCAAGATTAATTTCTTCAATGTCCTCATGCTTGACAGGTGTGGGTTTCAAATTGAATCTGTCATGTCCATCAAACACCCTTTATAATGCTACAAGGCCCTTTGGAATCTTATTTGTTTTAAGTTTTAATACTTCTTGTCTGAAGATAGATTCTTTTCCATCTATTTCCTCAACAAAAGCATTGAAATCAATTTCCTAAGACTCATACTGATCTATATAGTGAAGAAACTTGATTAAGTCTTCATCATCATTGAACACCTACCAATTATAGATGTTGTCTAAGATTGCATGTCTTGTTTTGAATTCTACTTCCATTATTCCTATCAGTCTAATGTCATCCTTCTTTAGAGCCATGTTTGCTAAGAAATCTGCCATTATGTTCTTGGATCTTTCTATCCAGTCTATCGAGAATACATCAAAGAGTTCAATAGTATCCCAAAATGAATTATTGTATTTTTTTAGTCTTTTATTCTTTGATGAATACTTGGCTCTGACTTGAGAGACAATTAACTCAAAATCTCCATAAATTGTCAACAACTTGATCCCATGTCTTATAGCAATATTTAAGCCTAACTTCATACTTATCTATATTGTTTGTACATTCAAAGGTTAACAAGAATGAATACTTGAATGTTTTGCCAGTGGGTGATATGAACACTATTCCTGCTCCATCCCCACCTTTGTTGCATGCGCCATCAAAATAGATCTACCACACACTATATTTTTATCAAGTTGGGCTTGCCTACTAATTGGTTTTGTATTTTCTAATTCAGGTTGTGACTTTTCAATTCTGAAATTGCCAAGATCTGCATCACATAAATAATTTATTTGGTTTGGATCGATATGCTCTATAACATGTTTAGACCTTGGTTCCCTATATAATTTGACCTCTTTTCCATTTATTGGTATAGTTGCATAAGACATCTAATTGGAAATTTCCCCCTACTATAGCAGTCCATTGCCTGGATAATAACATGCCATAGTAGGGATGGGTGTCTACAATAGTGATATCAATTTTGTAAGTTGTCTCAAGGTATGCAACCAGCTTCAATTCCATATCCCATATAACTCCAACAACTGGGATAGACCTGTTATCCATCGCATAGCATTTTCCATAGGTAGTGTCTACCCATAGGCCCAATTCCTTCATAATAGCCAATGGCATGATGTTTATTGCAGCTCCTAAATCGATCATGCAATTCTTCACCAGTTTATTTTTAATCAATAATATAGTGTTTTTGTGCCCTCTTTTTCGACTGTGCTTACCTTCCTTTTATTCTTATTCTGAGTCTGTTGCTTGTTGGGTATGCTAGAGATCAATTTGAGGATAGTGTCCCTGTATTCATCTACCTTCATCATCTCCAACAATGGTACAGTCATCTTAATTTGAGACAATGCTTGTGTAATTTCAAATGAGGGAGTGGTCACTGATTGCTCAGTTTTCTCTATCTTAGTGGTATTCTTCTCCTCAGTTTGTATCTTAGCATTGTCCTTTATCTTCCCCTGGTCTATCTTTGTTATTTCCTTTTGTATAGTTTTCTAAACCTTTTCCTTCTCACCTTTCTCTTGACTATCAGTGGCATCCTTCTTATGCTTTTTCATCTTTTATGAATAAACTTCTAGTTGTTCCCTAATCTACATTTATCATTTTGTTCCTCAAGTTGTAACTTATTTTGGCCTGTGCCACAACAGCTAATGTAAGGGCCCTTTTCTCTTCTTCAGTTGGTGTCCTTAGCTGGAATTGTGGCATTGCATTAGATGCATAGGTATTCTCTTTTTCATCATCTTCTTGGTTAGAGAATATTTCTTGTTGACCCATGTTAACATTGTATTTATGATTACTTACATCATATTCAAACCATTCTTCATCAATTTGATGAGGTCCAACCCTAACATATTTATGGTATGATCATCCCTCTCTTGACCATATGACCATTCATTTTCCTATAGAGATTGAGCTACTATGCAATATTCGGGTACATGTGGTAGGCTGCATGTTAAACACCATGGACTACTTTCTACCACATGTGTTTCATGTTTCTTCAAAGGGTTAGGGGTGTCCTTATTAAAATTATGTCTCTGATTATTATCCATAGGTCTCCCATCCTTCTAGTTGGTGTTATACGGCATGTCATGTAGCCTAGGCCTCTCATTCTTTTAATAGTCTAGCTACCTAGTTTGGTGGTCATTAGAATTTTGTGGGATTCTGACATTATCCCTTTTGCTAATCATCCCTGCAGCTTTCCTATTATTTTTAATGTTGATAGCGGACTTCTGAGCTTCTACAAGGGTATTAGGAAATATGTTTCTAAGTTCATACCCAGTCTTGGGGTCAAAATCTCTTAAGTAAATGGCCAAGGCCATACCATCTATGGGTTTTGATCTAGGTGCTATTTTGATGCACATTTTTTGAAACCTTTGGTTGAAATCAATGACTGATTCATTATAGTGCTTTTGGATTCCTATTAACTCATGCACTGCAAAATTAGGGTCGCAATGACTTCCATATTGTTCCTTAAATTTATTTTTGAAATTTGATAGGTTGTCGTAAGGTCCTAACACTTTAGTTAAAAATATGTCAATCGAATGGGTAGTGTTCGAAGGCTGTATGCAATAGGGGACATTTTGGCGATCTCTTTTAGCATGATTTTCTGAATTTTTGAAATGGTTGTAAATGGAAATTAAACTAGAAAGCACAAAAAAAATTAAACTAGAAAGCATTTAAATTCTTATTCTAGAAAGCATGTAAATTACTTAAGAATTAACAATTGCAATTAAACTGTAAAATTTAAATGAAGGAATCTAATGATTAACGACTAACTACTGACAAAAATTACACTTAACAACTTGTAACTAACAACAAGAGTGGGTGCTCCAGAATTTCCAAATGAACAGAACTTAAAGATTGCAAACTTAAAACTACGACCTGCAGGAACACATGATAGAGCTCAACATAAAATAGCATTCATCTAAATTTAACATGCATAGAATGAAAGTAACAGTATTAACAATAAAGATACTTATCTACTCTATGAGATCCCTCGAGTGGCCAGCTCTCATGCGTTCCTACAATTAGCTTAAATCATGTGTGGTACTTCTGCATCTTTAAAATAAATCCATTCATGGTACTCCATTACTCTGAACTATTGACTTAGGATAATACTGGAAATACTTATTTATCCATATCATAAAAGAGTAACACAGAGAACATAGCTAAATAGTATTCAAAGCATATCATAACAGTATAACATCTCATTGTTTTGGTAGTTACACATATTTATATTGTACCACTACAAAAATCCTAATTTTCATATGGTGGGAGAATACCATTGAAAAAGTATTAAACAAAATTACAACTAACTAACTAACTGATGTTTATGACACAAAACATAATAAAGGATCTGAGTGGAGCCGTAAAGTCTTTAACAAAAATTTAACAGAAAGCTTTAAAGGAAATCGTTCCACTATGCACGCCTAAATTTATGGCACCCAAACTTCTGACCCTCTAACCTCAACCACTTGAAGTCTACTTGAAGTCCACCCCATTCATCGGTCGTGCATAAGTCTTGTACAATGACTTAAAGTCTATACCATTATATCAACATTAGTTAGCTAATTTCAATCAATTTGAGAAATAGATATTTATACATCATTTTATAAAAAGTAGACAATTATTGCTCCTAAAAATAAACATATTGGCATGGTTGAGGTGGTTAGCAAGAACAAAGAAGGATATTTAGCTTATCATAATCATGAGGTTATTTATACCTCATCAAAATCCGCCAATGAGCTGATCAAAGCATCGGGAAAGTTCTTATACCAGTCCCTGGCATCTTCAATCAAGGACATCATGAATAAATTCATTGAGATATCTTCATATTGTACATTGTAATCATCCATAACTACTTCAAAATTCCTTACATGCTCTTATGTTGTGATGGCATGGTTCCCAAAAAAATTTGGGATCGCATTTCTTAACTCACTAGTTATTGGATCTGGACATAACTGATGTCCAAATAGATCTAGTTGTCTATATTTGTTTATATTTAGGAGCCATTGCAAGTAGGTATTTTGGTTAGGTTGGTTAGGTTGGTATTGCAGTCCTTGCTGATACTGATGATGAGGTATATAATGTCGTATATTCTGGTGAGGGTATACATTGCCTTGCACATTTTGTTGAGGTGCATGATGTTGGTGGGGTGAGACATATTGTTGGCCATGAGGTTGGTCATGGGTTGGGGAATGGTATGGGCATTCTACTACACAATTTGTGCTATTTGGATTTCCTGTTGTATAGTAAGATGTTTTTGGAACTTTTGGGACACCTGCATTCTATTGTGACCCCTATAAGCTACTTGTGTTGGCATTCCCACCCTGCTTGTGGGGTGGTATATATTTTGAGTTACTTGTTGTACTTCAAGATTTTATCTCTTGTAACTCTCATTTTTCTTGTTCTTCTTCCCTAATTTTGGCCAACCTAACCTTTTCATGTATAGTGTATGTTTTGCAATACCTCCTTAGTAGTTTGTGTGTCTTCTTGTGGTTTTTCATGAGTTTCTATAGATACCATTTATTTTATGGGTTCATATTGGGTTTCTTCACCATGTTGAAGCATCATTCTATAATCATATTCCTTTTAGTGTGATATCCTTTCAGATTCCAATTATGCTTCGAACTCATTCATCTTTTGAGGATCAGTCTCAAAGTGGTGAATATTATGATCCCTTGGTGGATATCCTTTATCATTGTGGAATTTTGATCCATACAAAGGGCTAAAACTGTTATGTGTGATGAAAGATTGTCATGTTGTATCTTGTTGATCACTATGGCTATTAGTTTGTGTAACCTTTGGCTGACTTGATGTTGTTCCACCCCTATTGGTAGTAACCTTTAGAGGAGGAGACCCCTTTTTGTTTGTCCATTTACCATCGCTTTTTTTTGGACTTCCTTTATGCAGAGATCTTCTACCATCCATTTTGGGTGATATTGTAATTCTTTGGTGTCTAAGATCCAATCTTTTTTATCTAATATTCAACTTATCAGTCATACAATGATCTCAAAGATTTGGGTAGAGTCACCACCCGCTTTTTCAAAAGTAGGAAAATGAAATGGATTTTGATGCTAAGGTTTGAATGAGATTAATATTGGTTCATCCCTAGTGGAATCTCCTCACTCAACTATATAGAGGTGTAATTACACAAATGTGAATTTCTGGTTGAAAATTTGATATGAAAATTTTAATGACTCTATAAGGCAAGATGGCTTGCTACTAGATTTTCTCAAGTTTTAACTGGAAAAGTCGTCAATCTGTTAGTTCCCAAAAATGCAAGATGCAAACCCTAAGAGGATGTCAAGCTCTATGGTTAGGATTACAATGTTTTTGGCTATCAAACAAGGTTAATGGTTGAGAACCCCCTGCACTTTAGGCTCTGCTAGACCTAGGCGGGTGTACCTAAATGATCGAGCAAATTTAAAGTTATGTGTGTAATCTCTAACTTGGTAAATATGTTCACAATGGCATGTAGAAGTGAAATAGATGTGAGGCTAACAACTAATCCTACTATAAAATTTTTGAGAGTTGAATGTGTAAATAAGTTTTATGTAGTGTATTGCTTGAAATGAATGTGACTAGTGCCTAATACTATTGGGTTAATGGAGTTGAGATGTGTAAGATATGTGGATCTTCTTTCTTAGCTTAACTCTAACTGTTCGACACTTTTGGATGTTTATGCTTTGTATAAATGTGCAAGTTTGTCAGCTATTTGGGATCTTCTTACAAATCCTAGTGATATCTCCCTAAGTGATGTTCGAAAGGAATTTTAATTTTGATGTGAAAGAAACCAGTTAAGATAATCAATTCAAAAAGGACTTTAATTTTGGGCATAAACCTATGTAAATTTAATTCCTTAAAAGGATTTTAATTCTCTCCTCATAGAAACCAATCAAGGAAATCACACAAGTGTAGCAAATGTGTCTTGACAAGTTAAATATATTTTTGATATACTTAATTTGAATAACAAAGAAAGACAACTTCGGAGGTAGCCAAATAACATATAAGAATTAACATTAACAGAACAGTTGAACACTAGAAATTGGGCCACCAATTCAATTCTTAAACTCCATTATATTACTTCAAAAGACGATGCAGTACATATCAAAAGTATTTTATATGCTATGTAAAATATCTACAAAAATGATGTTACTATTGATGATCTATATGTTATGTATGATGGAAAAACTTGACCTTGGTTTCCCTTATATATGGGAAGCACACAAGCTTCAGGTTGTTACATGTAAAGACGTATCTCTTCATTTGTATTTTGTTAACATAACTAAAACTTTTAACATGTGAAAATTAATCAAAGTAGGTGATTAAGTTCATGGCATTCATAGTACACTGAACTTTGTTACTCTTCATGAGGTGCTTGTGATCACTTAAGATCTTCTCAAGACCCCCTCTTCATGATAATGATGCTTGTTTTTATCCTCTAATTGTTATGCCTGAGGATTCAATTGAGCATGCCTTCTAGACCTTTACCCAGAACTAGGACATTGGTCGATTAAATCTTGATTTAAATGTATTTCATCTAATTTATGCCTTTTTATTTCTAGGGTTTTCAGAAGTGCATGCCATGAATTTCATAGTGGAAAAACCCTATTTCCTTGCCTCACTATTTGAATCATCTTTAGACAATTATGAATTTTTAGTCGAGACTTGGGTACTTACTTGGCCAGCAAGCTCCTTATTCCTCCCTTGTTGTCATTGCCCACTACACTCTTTTGCTTCCTTCCTCTTCATTGTTTTAGTGATTTCTAAATGTGTTTCAAAACTCAATTTTTATGTTCTCAGCTCTAGTTCATTAATGGAAATTTTATGTCATTCAAGTGAGTAATTAATTATTTTGAATGTCATTTGTCAATCTTCTATCATCACCATCATAATGTCCCCTCTTCATTTCGTTGTCTTATCAACATGTTCGTTTCATTGGGAAGACACACTTCTGGTCCCATCAATAGCTTCCCTTTTCCCCACTATCCCCTTCACTGGTATATCCTTCTGTATTTTGAAGGGACCTTATGTGGCTTCATACCGATGTCATTATGTCTTGTTGATTCCTTCGTTGTGTGCAGTTCCTTCAATGTCTCCTTATTGCTCTGATATGTCCACAAATTGAAAAGGTGTCATCGCTCCATCGAGGGGATCAGTATTCCTATTCTTTTGATATGCATTCTTCCCTTTGATGGAATTCCTTTCTTTTCTATTTTAAGGTTATTAGGGGGATCAGTGTTTAGTTCTTATCAGTTTAGGGTTTTCTCCCTGACGTGTTCTTTTTCCTTTTTTGGGCATCGAAGGGACCATTAATCATCTTTTCTCGATATTTCATAGTTTGTTCGAGTTCCTTGTAGCATTCTTTCATTCTCTTTATGGCAGAAGCTATTTCTTTTATCGAAGAGACAAAACCTTTCATTCCTCTGATGTGTATTAGATTCTTTGATGATGTCCTTAACTTAATTGTTCACACGCTCATTTAGGTTTGTCAAAGGGACCGATATTGGGGTCTTGTTGATATAGATATTTTTCTCCGATATTCCTTCGATTGACATTCTACTTACCCTTTTCGAGGGAATTGTGGACCACCTCTCTCCAATATTCTAGAGTCTTCTCAAACTGCCTTAACGTCCTTTGTTACTTTTTGTGATAACTATCATCACCTTATCAAAGAGATAAGTTTCTTTGTCTTGTCGATGTATATCTTTCTGCTTGATGAAGTTTACTGTTCTCTTAATATCGAAGGGACTTATAAGTCCTTCATCCCAATGTTATATGATTTTCCCAATTCATTAAGCATGAAAATCAGGCATTTGTCCCTCTAATCTTTTATTTTTACTTTGATATATTGATGAATTATGTCTGAGAGATGTTTTTCTATTTCCTAAATAATAAGGTATATCTTCTTTGAAATTTGTGTCAAAATTAATCAAATACTTTATACCCTTTAGTAGCTCATTTTTTGGTTTATCGAAGAGACTCAAGAAATTGTCTTCCGATATGCCAAGGTATCCTCGATGAGACTTTAGTAGGATCATCAAAGAGACACAAAGATGACTCTCCTCGATGGAATAATCTTACTTTGATAAAATTCATACTATGTTGTTATGTCATTCCTTTGAAGGGACTCTGAAGTGAGTCACGTCGATGTGGTATTGTCTTAGCAACATGACTTAGCTCTTATGTAGGTAAATGGTGAATGTGAATTCTATTAGGATGGTAGGAAAATAGAATATTTTGAGAAATAGAATTGTAAAATGGCAAGGTGAGTGATGGAGTATTTTGGTAGGAGATGGATTGTTGTGAAAAAAAAATTGGGTGGATTTTTCTAGTCCTAACAGACCTCTCACGTCAGGTACCCCATCCCCTCCCCCCTGCACCCCCCCCCCCCACACTTATGTATTAACAATACCTTGTATAATTGCAAGGTTGAGACATATTTTCCTAACATCTTCAAAATAAAAACTAAAATATTATTTACCCAACAAAAACACCATTTTGTTGGTGTTAGTTGATAAGCTATCAACCTCACCTAGAAAAAATAAAAATAAAAAATTGTTATTGTTATCACTCAATATTGCGCCCTTGCTAAGTTGCAAAACTTAGCTTATTGGTGAAACATGGGATCCTTTCTAGGTTTGTGGGTCACCTATGATGGAAATGAACCTCTAGAAAAGGCCAGTTCCTCTAGTTTGGTCACCTAAACTAACTAACCTAATGATGCTTGTTGAGGAAAAGAGTGAAGGATAACATGAAAATGAAACCTAAACTCTAAAAGGTGATACACCAAATTCTTATTTTAGAGCCTATACTGTCGTTTGGACTTAAAATGATCAACGATCTACAAGATTTTTTATGCACAACTCAAGTTTCTACATGCTTACACATAAGTATTTCATAGGAAAGATGAGGTATTTTTCAGTTCTAAAAGGAAAAAAGGATATCTTCACAATTAGAAGTTTCCAAAAAACTATTATCATAACCTATGACTTGCATAAGGCATGCATATTTCTACATAAAGGTGTGCTGGAACACAATGATCTACTAAGAGGGGGGTGAATCAGTAGATCTTAAAAATTTAGTTCTTAAAACCTTTTGTGCAAACTACTTTCATTAACCCTTAATGTGCAGATATTAATCTTGTGATACAAAAATATGCATGCACACAAAAATATCACATAACACCAAATATACATGGAAAACCTGATATGGGAAAAACCATAGTGACTAAGGTTGCTTGAGTCTAGTACTCAAATCCAGCATCACAATCCAAATCTTCGTTACAATGTTTTAGGGCTACAACCCAGAGAAGCATCAACTACCTAATTTAGAAGCAACCACTTCAAGGATGCAATAGCACCTTATTTTAGGAGCTACAACCCCAAGGATGCAACAACACTCTAATCTAAGCCACAACTTAGTATAATGGTAATAGTTTCAAATATACATAAACTTGGTTCAGCAAAACCTATAATGCATCATTACATTCAATACATTGTTGCACTTAGTGTAACTCACACTCTCCTGCTGAAGCTACACACTCAGCAACACATACCTCTGCTCTGCACTCTCCTTTGTTCTACACTACACTTTCTTCCCTTTCTGTAGTGTCTCACACATTTGCACTCTCCTAAATGCCAACATAGATGATGTTTTGTTTTACAGTCTACTTTACAAATGCATTCTCTATCTACTGCACATCTCTCTCTTTCTCACAAACACACAAAAAAACTTCCTCTCTCAGCAACATGCTACTACCAGATGTTACACTATTAAAACCTACATGCAACTACCGACTATTCCCCCTATTCGTGCACACTTACTACTACCATCTAACATTGACAATATATGATTTTATTTTATCTCCACCGACTTGCAATCTCTACCTTAAGATTCTCTTTACCATTCAAATAATCTCAAACCTTCTGCTAGGGTTTCCTTAGCTTGCAAACTTCACCAGCAAGCCACCTTTTCCTCGAGCCACACACCATTGTCCAGCTCATCATAAATTCATCTAATAGGGTCTATCAAATATCTTCATTATCACTCTACCTTGACATCGAGCCGATTCCACATTTAATTATGTTACAGAGAAATTGCCCGAATTAGCTCTCTATCGACCCTAGAATCTAATACACATTAAATGTATTCTCTTTCCAGTAAGATCAAATTCGATCTTGATCACCTCTCCAATTTTTTCTACCACCCTGAAGATCAAATCTTCATTTAATTGGTCACTTGGTGCAGGTAGACCAATTAACTCTCTGCTCTGTGTCGGTTTCCTATCAAAACCCTATTCACATGAACTAGACCGTTTGTGATTACTACATTCAAATTTGGGCCATTGAGCTATAGATTTTGCACCACGATCCAATGCTTTCCATTCATCTCAACACCTTTAAATCACCACCATTTGGTTAGCTTCAGTTTGATTATCGCCATTGATTCTCATCTCATTCCAATCACTTATTGTCATCCAATCTTTGTCCCTTGATCTACACATTGATCAATCATATCGCTTTGTCGCGGGGACACCTTACCAACTCTCTCTGAAACAAGGAGGTCACACCAATATGCTTGCAATGTTATCTAATCGGGCCAACAACCTACATGTCATCCATGTCATCACCACCTAATTCACAATAACGATGTGAATTAGCACACCAAGCAATTTTTTTCTACCACCTATCAACCTTCGTCACAACTAGGTACCACTAGCTTCTTGCCTTATCGCTCTGTCGAAGGGACATCTTCAAGACTCCCACTGATACACCAATGTCACTTTGATGAGATAGCCATCGAGCTATCGAAGAGACATCAACTCCACTCTCACTGATATGGCGTTATCACCCTGATGCCATTTGCTATTGTAGACAAGTGGTCCCCACGCCATCATGTCACCACATGTCACTGTCCACTATCACTTCTTGCCATGTGTCATCCTGTCATTCACTTCATGACTGCACATCATTCTCATCTTACTGGGTCTCACTTCCACGTCCACTTCACTAGGTCCCACATTCAACATCCATTCTCCTATCGCCATATCGTTGGGACTAGCTTCATTGCTCTGGCAATACCATATTGTCTCACTGATGGGTAGGCCATAGGGTTGTTGGGGAGACATTTAAACAAGTCCTGCTGACAACCTTAGTCACACCAATGAATATCATCGATGACATCACCTATCCACTTCATCACCATGTGTCTTTTTTCTATTCGTCTTCCATATACACATCACCCTTACCTTACTAGGCCTACCATTGGCATTACATTCTTCCATCGTCATATCATAGGGACAAGCTTCATAGTCCTAGCAATATCACTTTGTCCGCCCGATGAAGGTTATCATCACTGCATTGGAGGGACTAACTTAAGAGTCATATTGATGATGAAATGTCACTCCGATAAAAACAACAGCACCAAGCACGTCATTCCAATGTGGGGTCCACATACTGTTGTCTCGTGTCCATGTCATCACCATGTCATAGCTTCGTAATCCACAACAAGGATGTGGATTACCATTTGCCCAATCTTGTCACACCATGCGTCTACTTCATCATCACTATCACCCATGTCAGTATGAATGAGTCCCATACTGAATGCTACCTTCTCATTTCTCTATCGAAGAGACACATCCAAAGGTCTCACCGATGTCGTCTAGTCTTGTCGATGATGCTACCACACACCTTATCGCTCCATCGCTAAGTCACCGAAAACCTAAACTTTAGAACCTTTTGTTGGAGGTTACTAAGTTATGAAAACCTACGACATGCCGACATACATGATCATCAGGCCATCAGAGAGACTCAGATGCAAGTCCCAGCAACAAGTGCTCGACATGCCGATGAAAACTTAATATTCTTTCTACATTGCCACATCAAAGAGACATCTCCCATTCTCTCGTTGATCACATGCTGTCACATTGATGTGAACCTCAGACCTCGTCAACCGGTTGCCAACATGTGAGGGGCTAGTCATGGGACGAACATGATGGAATTAAGTCATTACTTAAGCTCCCTGTAACCGCCAAACACAAGTCACTGTCGAAATAGAACATTTTGAGGATGTCGTGACTGTAAATTCCTTGCATGACTGTAAATTCCTTAGGGTTTACCTGTAAACCCTAGAATCACCTGAGAACATAAATAATGCATCCTTCACTTTGTGGACCTACAGATCACATCAATAGAATGCTCTTGAAAACCCCATATCAAATCTACATCTTGTTTCCTCTTATGTTGCATGGAAACCTCTTTGCAACTTCATGACAACATTTGTAAGACATGCACTTTGGCATCATCACCCTGCCACACATTTCTAGAACCAAATGCATTGCTTTCACATTCATCCTATGTCATCATCCCAACAAATTCCTTTGCCTGATTTTTCCTTTTGACATCAATGACAATATTATATGCTTCTACACAGGATCAACACACTTCTCCTCTAATCCCCTTTTGACATCAATGACAACATATTCCAACAAGTTGCCGAAATAATGAGACATACATTGAAGGATTTATATCAAATCACAGAAAAATACATCTATCATTCATATTTGCACACAAAAAGTAGATTGGAGAAGGAAAATTGCTTATATTTCATTGATAAAAAGAAGTGTTACAGTTGTACAAATATGAAAATGAAGTGTCTTTTGCTGCTCTAGCTTGAAAGAATCTTCAAGAGAATTACAATGCAAAGACAAGAGAGAAAAGAAATAACTAAAATATGCTTCTAAAGTTTCCCTTTATGTTGTTCAACAACTTACAAGATAATAGGAGCATGTGTGAGAGAGAGAAAGAGAAGTCTTCACTTCATTTTGCTAAGTCAATCTCCTTTGGTCGTCAAAAATAGAAAAGCCTACTTTTCAACCCCTCAAACTACTTCAAAAGGTTGTTTTTATGAAGAAAACTTCATACCTTGACCTCTTCTACCATCAAAGCACCTAAAACCGCTCCTAGATGCTTGGGAAAGCTCCAAAATTGGTCAAAACTGCCTCCTATATCCTTGTCAATTATTGCATAACTCAATAAACTGCCCTATATATTTGCCAACTGCTCATACTTCATTAACTTGTTGGACAACTCATTCAACTGTCATTATATCCTTGCAACTTTCCATGGTAAATTCTGCAAATTTTCACATTCACTTTTTACCTTACCCATCTAGGATATGTTCTAATTTGAAAATCATTTTGACTTCTACAAAGCTACCATTATCAACAATTATCTTTTAGCATACAGAGGACAAGGATGAATTGCAAATTTACCTTTACTGCTACTCTTTATGACTTTTTGTATATTCTTAATTGCACTTTTATAGCTTTGGTGCTACCTCTGGATTCTTTGTGCAATCCATTCCCCTCACATAAGAAAATTGTTTCTTCTAGACTGTTCCATACTCTCTCCTAAAACCCAACAAATGACTTGTAAGAATGTAGAAGGAAGTTCACAATTTGTCGTGCTCATTTCTCTCTTTATTGCATTCTTAGCTTGTGATCACTATACCTTACTTGAAGCAACTCTATTGTTCATTTTCAGACTTCCAAAGATAACACAACCTGAGGTTTTATTTGCTTGACTTGAGGTTGTTCATGTCTAGAGTTGCACTAACATCCCTATCTTGCTGTCTATCATGAGATTTAAGATTTTATCATTGTTTTCCTTTGAAACTGTCAATATCCCTTTCTCAAAACCCTTATTATGCACCAAGACTGTGATCAGATATATTCTTTACTAACATATGACCATCATATGTCATTGTGCATGAGATTTCTTCTTTGGGGCTTGCTTATGGAATTTCATCCCATAATAGACTAACACTTTAGATTAGCATTTATCTCTTCACAAACATCTTGAAGGTTGCTCATTCAAAAACACTGTGATGACCATGTTCTTGATATCTCTTGTGATCTTCATACCTATGATAGTGGTCTCTTTGAACTCAACTGCTCATTGCCCCATTGCCTATGTAAATGGAATGTGAATGTCATCATGTTGGGGTAGTTTTTTTAAGCTATCGCTCTGTCCTCATATTGTTGTCATCTTCCTTCATCAAACTCCCCTTATTATTTTATGATATTGTAAGGTCGTGTATGCACTACATAGTGCTTTCAATGATTGTAATTCCCCTAATTTTAAGCTTTGTTATTGAGATCAAAAACTGCATTCTTAGACATGATTGTTAAAGCATGGATAGGAGAACCCATAGTACCTAAAGAATGACAAAGCCTTTCTAAAAACACCACTACTACTTTAGCAGTTCTCCTTTATAATTGCCCATTGTCAT
Source organism: Sequoia sempervirens (assembly GCA_007258455.2). NCBI lineage: Eukaryota > Viridiplantae > Streptophyta > Pinopsida > Cupressales > Cupressaceae > Sequoia > Sequoia sempervirens. The sequence continues at coordinate 6,582,092 of VDFB02000007.1, read as the reverse complement.
CCATTGCCTTTGACACCTATTTGTTTTAAAAGCATGGCACTACTCATGCCTCTTGAAGGGAACGTCCTTAATATTTTGCACTAACTTCTCCTAGCTGCAAAATTTCTAGAATTGTCATTCAATAATTAGTTTTCATAAAAATTTCCTCTTCACTTTGCATATAAAACATCACTCAATGGCTTTGGACCCTTTACTTGTCACTATTTTTTTTGCATCTGCACGATTGTTTTAGCTTGACATGTTAAATCTTGTAAGTTGTTGTCCTTGGAAATCTGCCCATTATTGATTGTGTTACGGTCAAGGTCTTTATTGCATGGTCTCTACTGATCACAAGTCAAAAAATGTAAGGAACATGGTGAGATGGACTTCCCTACCCTATAACCAATTTTCATGAAATCTAGAACATCTGTTATTGATTCAATCTTCAAACATGCTAACATTTGAAACACTAGACCCATAGTGTTGAGATATGCTTTGAATCCCAATTATTTTTGTGATCCATCATTTATAAGTAGATTACAAACTTTCTCATTGTATATTTCAATCATTTGGGCATCAAAACAACTCCCTTATTTTTACTATCATGCAAGTCTTTCATACACTCAATGATACCTCTCTATATTTTTCTTTATTTATAGTGTATGAATCTTTGAGGTTCTATTGATTGTAGACCCTACATTATGACTTTGAAAAATTTCTCATTTGGCTCTAAACATTGAGATATAAGGGTGTATGCATACAGTTTGACTATCCTGCAACCCTCTAACTCTAATTACCCACTCCTTCTACAGTCATCTTAGGTATGTGTTTGTGATCTAATAGAACACTATTGTCTTTGTAATGCCCATTCATTATACTAACAACACCTATTGTTCTATATGCAATAGTCATATAAGACTTTGTTTTCCTTTGTGTGTGCCCCTTCTAATGACTTAACACAACACTATCATTTTATACCACTCTATGTATATCTCCCTTCATAGTTTAGGATGATTGTCCTCTGTGTTAAGCTTCATGGTGCGTGCACCTTTACCACTATGCAAATGTTCTTTGATTTGCCTCATCCTCTAATGACTGCATTTACATTGTTCTTTGACCAATTTTTTCCTTGAAAACTACCATAAATATCTACCCTTGTCCATGTTAAGATAGTTAGTTCTCACTACAAACATATTCAGTTGTACCTTGTCATATACAGGTCTACAAGATTCTTATGATCTTAAAACCCTTCTTGTACTGGCCTCAGAAATGAGAGACATTTCAGGTTAGGGTCATATACCTTTGAAACATGGAAAACAACAAGTTCCTCTTTAAAAAAAATGATATAACCTTCAAGTATCTGACCCTCTTATAGCACATTCACATAAACAGGACAAAAGGAACTATGTGGCACTGCCTCTAGGCCACCTCCAAGCACATAAACCTCTAATATCAACCAAATTCTACAAGAAGGTATTTTTTTGTTATAAATATGATTTCTCATGTGCTCCACTATTATCTGAGAGGTTCTTTATTAGTGAAATAATAAACAACCTATCTTTACTAGTAATGAAATCAATCCCTTCTACGAGCACTGCAAACCTTGTATGCAAATTTTTTTTAAGTCTCATTGAATGCAACTCCAGACTTCAAGATGATGAGCTTTAATTTCTTTTGATCCTTCTCATGTAAGGTGTGATTTTATAGGGAATTCATGTTAATGAATAGTATAAAGGAAACACCAACAACAACATATACAGTATAATGCAACAAATATAGGAAAGGTATCAATGCAAAAAGAGTTCCAAATTTACCTCTTTCAATCATGCCATAAATTTTTGCCCATCCCCTATAATGTGGTGAAGCTTCCTTCAATGTGGTTGCAATGTGTCCAATATCCTTTATTTTGATTTTATTTACTCCTTCAACACCATTTTGCAACTTGTTCCATGCCATGATACTAAAACCCCTATACAAACTCCATGCAACGAGGGCTACCATAAATGAAAATCTTCTCCTTTACTTTGGCGCCTAGAAGACTTGGTCTTTTTCTTATTTCCATTTTTACTTGAAACTTCATAACCAAGCCTTTATTAGGCACCCAAGATATTAAAAATAGATTATTTTTAACCCTTTGGATTTAAACAATTACATGATGATAAATTATCAATAGTTACTCAGGTCTTTAAGATATTTCCAATTACTTAAGACCCAACATGGTGCAGGGGCATGAGGGCGTCATTAGGCATTATTAGGCATATTTTTATTATTTTTGAGTCTTAGGTTGTTTGGATTCTAATAAGGTAATTTATTACCATGTGGTATCATGATTGATCCATTTTTGGAGTGTTAAGGGGGTCATTTGGAAAAAGTGTAAAAATTGTCAAAGTTGCTAAAAATAGTTGTCATACAATTGTGCAAGTGGCAAAAATCATGAAACCGCTACAAACCAAAAAAGGAAACATTTCAAAATGGTTGTAAATTCATATATACACCCTCCTAAAATCTCGAAGAGGGGTTGTGAAGTTGATTTTTGAAGTTTTGTTGAATGAAGCAAGCTTTTTCCTATGTTTTCTAAACGTTAAAGTCATTTTCTACTATTTAGTACAGATTGTACATAATATATGAGGGTCTAAAATCAATTGAATAGTGTGGATATGTGAATCTACTTTATTTCGGTTTTTGTTTCATCAATTTCCATTGAGTATTTTAAAAGTTATGGCCATTTTGGTGAAAGTTGCCCCTGTTCTAATAGTGTTTTCTAGAATTTGCAGCCTAAGAAACTCATGGTACGGCCTAGTACGATCTATTAAATCCTTTTTAGTGAATTAGGAAGTTAGAGGAGAGAGTTAACTTTTAAATTATTTTGGTTTGGAATCATTTGGAGTTAATTTGAGAAAGTTATGACAAAAATACTCTAGATGGCCACGTTCAAAAACTAGGGTTTTCTAAGACATTAAAAAACTCATTTCTCAAAATCCGTATGGTGGAAAAATCTGATTTTTGGTGTGAACCTTTGTTTTATGGATCTCTAAATTTCTGTAAGGTTTCAAGTCCAGGGTCAATGGTTTGTGTGAGTTATGGAGGACTATTTGTTGTCCTACCCCTAAAAAAACAGTCATAAAAATTGTAGTGGCTTAGAGGGTTTGTTGAAAATGACCTTATAAGATTTCTCATGAGAAAGGAATGGTTTTTTGAGACCTTGTTATGTGTATTGAAGGTGTAAGAACCAAAAAAGAACCTTTTGAAGCCCAAGAACTAGATTTTTTCAAGCCTAAGTGACCCATTAGGTCTCATTGGAAAGAGGACAGTCAAAATTTTCCCTAATCCGTACAAAGAAACCACATCCCATTCTTGGATATAAGTTATCATGGCTAAAAGGGTGTTCCAAATAGGTCTTGTATTTTGAACATTGGGTCTATAATGAAAGTTATGGTCAAAAAATCCTTTTTGAAAGGCTACAAAGCTTAAGGACAATTTGCAAAGAAAGGGCTAAAAGATTGTAAGTCAAGGGTTCTTTATGGGCGATTTGAGATTTATTTGGCTATTTTATAATCCCTCTGCATAATTTTGATATTGTGAAGAAGTTTTTAAGCAAACAACAAGAGATGAGAAGAGAAAGGAGTGAGATGAATAAAAAAGATGAGAAGGTAAAACAAATAAATATTCAACAAGAGATAACAAGGCTGAGACAAGCTTTGGAACAAATGCAAACATTTGAAGAAAGAATAGAGTATAGGAAAATGTGTGTGGAGTTGGCACATCTACATTAAAAAAAAATTCAAGTGGCAGGTAAAGAAGATTGTTAAGAGGAAGAGGAGGCATAGGTTGGCTACCTTGAAGAAAGAAGACGACAGTGTGAAAGAAACCCATAAAGTTGGGGATAGCAAAGAGTTTCTAGAGGAGAAACATGCACTAGAAGAGGTGCAGGAAGTTCTCATGGAAGAGGATTTGAAGATAGATGTGAAAGAAGTGCAGCAAGGAGCATTGGAAGAAGAAATGGGAAAGGAGAAGAAAGTGTCCATGAAGGAAGCACTTAAGGAGACATCTTGAACTCTTAATTTATTTTCTAATGATATGTTTGAGAATGTGAATGCAGGTATGCAGAATAAGGAGAACAAGACCTTGAAGATGATAGAAGATACAAAGAGAGTGTCCATAAACAAAGTTGAAGATGTGAAAGAAAGGAAACAAGCTACAGCAGTAGACAAAAGAAGACAACTTGCAGCAGAGGTACATTTCAAGGTACCTAAAGATGAAAATAGGATTATTAAAGAAAAGGAAGAAGCCTACAAAGGGAAGGAGATGACAAGCCATGAAGCCTAGGAGGGGGGAACTTTGGGACAGCAAGACAAAGACAAGGTGAATATGAGTACAAATTTTTATTTTGATTATGCAAGTGAAAATAGGAATGTCAACCTGCAAGATAGAAAGGAGAAAAGTAAATTAGTGGATCATGGCTATATAATACCATTTTGGCAAAGAAAATCCATTGTAAAGGAAAAATAGGTAGAAGGTAAGAAACTTGGAGTTGATCAAGCCGAGCATGGAGAGGATCATGAGAAGGTCATCAAACAACTTTGTATGCAACACAATTGGAAGAAGAGAAAGAAAATCTAACCTCTAAAGTTGGAGTGCATCCTTAATAACAAGGAACTCAAGAAGACAAGAAACAAAACATATTTGCACTATTTGATCAAATGGAGGGGTCTTCCTATGGAAGATGCTACTTGGATGTCTGAAGATGATATTGTCAAGCATGGATATACTATTGCAAGTCTGCATTCAAGTGGAACTTGAATCTTTTCTTCCCCGTGTGTATGGTGCAGGGGCATGAGGGCCTTATTAGGCATTATTAGGCATATTTTTGTTATTTTTGAGTCTTAGGTTGCTTGGAGTCTAATAAGGTAATTTATGACCATGTGGGATCATGATTGATCCATTTTTGGAGTGTTAAGGGGGTCATTTGGAAAAAGTGTAAAAATTGTCAAAGTTGTTAAAAATAGATGTCATGCAATTGTGCAAGTAGCAAAAAACATGAAATTGTTACAAACCATCAAGGGAAACATTTCAAAATGGTTTTAAATCCATGTATACACCCTCCAAAAAGGTCGAAGAGGGGTTGTGAAGTTGATTTTTGAAGTTTTGTTGAATGAACCAAGCTTTTTCCTATGTTTTCTAAACGTTACAGTCATTTTTTTCTATTTAGTACGGCTTGTACGGACTATATGAGGGTCTGAAATTAATTGAATAGTCTTGATATGTGAATCTACTTTATTTTGGTTTTTGTTTCATCAATTTTCATTGATTATTTTAAACGTTATGCCCATTTTGGTGAAGGTTGCCCTATCCTAACAACGTTTTCCATAATTTGTAGAAACTCATGGTACGACCTAGTATGATCTATTACATCATTTTTGGTGAATTAGGAAGTTAGAGGAGAGAGTTAGCTTTCAAATTCTTTTGGTTTGGTCTCATTTGGAGTTAATTTTAGAAAGTTATGAAAAAATACTCTAGATGGTCACGTTTAGAAACTAAGGTTTTCCAAGACATTCAAAAATTCATTTTTCAAAATCCATACGGTGGAAAAATCTGATTTTTGGTGTGAACCTCTTTTATGGATCTCTAAATTTCTGCAAGGTTTCAAGTCTAGGTTCAATGGTTTGTGTGAGTTATGGAGGACTGTTTGTTGTCCTACCCTTAAAAAAATAGTCATAAAAACCCTGGTGGCTTAGAGGGTTTGTTGAAAATGACCTTATAAGATTGCTCATGAGAAAGAAATGGTTTTTTGAGACCTTGTTATGTGCATTGAAGGTGTGATAACCAAAAAAAGTACCTTTTGAAGCCCAAGAACTAGATTTTGTCAAGCCTAGGTGACCTATTAGGCCTCATTGGAAAGAGGACAGTCAAAATTTTCCCTAATCCATACAAAGAAACCACATCCTATTCTTGGATATGTGTTGTTATGACCAAAAGGGTATTCCAAAAAGTGCTTTTATTTTGAACATCAGGTCTATAATGAAAGTTATGGTCAAAAAGGCCTTTTTGAAAGGCTACAAGGCTTAAGGACAGTTTGTAAAGAAAGGGATAAAAGATTGTAATTCAAGGGTTCTTTGTGGGTGATTTGAGATTTCTCTAGCTATTTTTTAATCCCTCTACATCATAACAATAGATAAAATATCCTTGGTAATGGAACCATTTTGTTGGTGTGATTTGATGAGATATTTGTTGGCCCCATAGTTGTCCTTGCACCAAAAGATCGACTTGTTAATGCCTGATACAACCGCCAGAGTTAATGGATCCATGGGAGGTGATTAGTCCATGTCACGAATCTTGAGGGGAGTGTTGACCAGCTGCCAATAATCTCCCCCTCAGTGTTACTCGAGGGGATTCAAACCTAACACCTTTGGCTCTGATACCAATTGTTGGCCCCATGGTTGCCGTTGCACCAAAATTTCAACCTATTAATGCTTGATACAACTGCCAGAGTTAACAGATCCATGGGAGGTAGTTAGTCCATGTCACGAATCCTGAGGGGAGCATTGACTAGCTACCAACAATATCAAGCTCACCCAAAAACTACGAAAAGAAAAACATGTTACTGAGATCTTCCTAAGACTCAAGAACAACTAACAGATACCTAGTAATGACACCATTTTGTTAGGTCCTAAAATCACTATCCACTTCCTAAAACAAAAGCTCACTCACAAGGCTAGGGTTTTCATCATACAAGTGAAATTATTTCATCAATAAACTATAGAAGATTGAAGGCTAGCTCTACAATAATGGGTTTCATCTTTTTCTCTTTGAGCTCAACTTAAACTCTTTGGAGGGTATTCCTAGTGTTTAAAGAACACTAATACACTAAGAGGGGGGGTGAATTAGTGTATACAAAATTTTACCAACTTAAAACAACAGACGAGATATAAGATTCCACAAAAACATCACACACAAATAAGACACCAGATATACACGGAAAACCTTAGAAGGGAAAAACCACAGTGAGAAAAGTTGTTTGAGTCTACTGCTCAAATCCAACCTCACAATTAAAGATATTGCATATTTTTTTTAAGCACCCACTTACAGGTACATTGACACCCAAGACAATGTTTTGAGGCACTAACCTCTAGGTACACTGCACACCTAATACAATGCTTTGAGGCACCAACCTCCTAGTACATTGCACACCTAATTGAGCACCAAATCAATCTTACTAAGGCACCAACATCTACAATATTACAATTTTATATATGCAAATACTAGTTCTACTTCAACTTGAGAATGCACCTTTTCATTTCGTTAATTTGCACCACTTCCTCTTCTCTGCACTTCACTCTATTCACACTTCGATATCGCATCACATTGATAGTTTTTTGTATATCACCATATACTCTACCACTGACTTGGAAAAAAATTAATACAACAATCTATGTTTATTTGAATAATGCTTCATTAATATCTCCACAATACACATGCAATGGTCGTATTCCTATTTTTAGAAAACACTCACACCACCATTTTGACTAGGATAGTAACTATTACACAAACCCTAACTGTTTCACAGTCTATTGAAACTGTCACTTAATGATTTTCTAAAAATACATTCAATTTGGATTCATCTCTGTAATTGACCATCAAATTTTATCTTCTAGAAGTATCCATTTTCTCACTTTGAATATTGTCCATTGATCTTGCCTTTGCCACCAAGATCTAAAGATCTCCTTTGTTATGTATTAACTTTAAAACATAACTATTAGATTAATTTTCCTTTAAATCTACGTCAACCGATCTCCTTCACATACTTTAGCCTATCACATATTTGCTTCATGCTTGAAGAAAGATAAATGTGACGTTTAGGAGCTATGCAATGAAACATCAACCATCTGATCTCCATAAAATGTGCACCATCGATCATCCTGGCACTATAATGGCTTAGCACATTTTAGCTTTGCATGTGAAGAATGATAATTGTGACGCATATGAACCTTACACTCAATCAACTGTTGACACATAGCTACCTGATCCTTATCGCATAGCACAATTTAGCTATGCGCTCATGAAAACAAAAGCACAATGTAAAGAGCATCTACAATGCAACATCGGTTGTAGGATGAATAGCACATGGATTGTTGATCTTCTAAAGTAGCATATCACACATCATAAATTACTCAAAGCTCGTGAATTTCAAAAACATGATGCAAAGAGTCTTAATGTTGCAATTGTAAGGTGACACGCATCCAAGTCCTTACCATCGCATATCACAATATAGCTACACACTAAGAAAAGTGAGAATGTGATGTAAACAGATGTTCCAATGGAACATCAGTCGTTAGATCTTAAGCATACTTTGTGCAAACTGTTAATCAAGCTTGGATAAACATTAAGCCTCAGACTTATGAAATATTAAGGTCTAAACATTTTTTTGAGCCAGTAGACACTAGGAAAAAGGGGTCAACTTCATCACGACTTCAAAGGCTTAAGTCATAACTTAAGCTACCGGTAACAACCAAAATCTAGTCAATGAAAAAATAGAAAATATGTTTGATACCATGACTGAAACCCTTAGGGTTTAGTTGAGAAACCATAACAATGGCTGAGAGCATATATAAATTAATTCTAAGCTCCATCTTCATCCTCTGATCATGCAGATCACACCACTAGAATGAGCACGAAAAAACCCACATCAGATCTACTATTTGATTTCTCTACAAAATTTCGAACACAGCCTCTGCAATGACATGACAACATTGCAACATTTTGAGCAACTTTGCAACCTTGCAAAACATGCTCTTCTCTCCATCATACTTCACCATTCTTCTTGAGACTAATCCACCTTACTTCACTAATATCCAAAATGCTAATGATCTTCTCCTTTTGACATCCTATGATGCCTTTTTGAAATCAATCAACAAATTCCCAATTTGATACCAACAGGATACCATAGACCATATTTCAATGTACTCTTCAAGTATCTAAAAATCCTCTTTATAGCTTTTAAATGTGTCTCCTTAGGAGAAAATTAAAATCTAGCAACCATGCAAACAACTTGCATGATATCAAGCCTTGTTGTAGTAAGACATAAAAGGCTTCCAATCGTGGATTTGTATAATGATCTACTAATTCAAATTCATCATCTTTGTTGAGCTTACATATAATGACCGTAGGTGCGCTAACTAGCTTGCAATTTTCCATCTTTAATTTCTTCGAAATTTCCTTCACATACTTAGTCTAAGAAATGAAAATTCCAAAGTCTAACTAATTGACTTGTAAACCAAGAAAAAGGGTTAATTCTCCTAACATGGACATCTCAAACTCTTTCTACATTGCAGTAGCAAAAACTTTGCATATTTCATCATAGTTGTTGCCAAAAATGATATCATTGAAACATATATAATAGTAACCATTATATGTTCACCTTCACATTTGAAATAAAAAATTACTGTCGGCAATACCTTTCTTATACCCTTGCTATTGGAGATATATATCCAACCTGGAATACCAAGCCCTAGGGGCCTATTTTAAACCATACATAGCCTTTTTCAATCTTTATATATAATCTTGATTTTCTATCATAGTAAACCCTTCAGGTTGCTCCATATAAACTTCCTCTTCTAGATAGCCATTAAGAAATGCAGATTTTACATCCATCTAGTACACTTTGAAGTTTTTTATAAATTGAATATGCAAGAAACATTCTAATAGCTTCAAGCCTAGCAACAGGGACAAATATCTCATTGAAATCTATACCCTCATCTTGAGAATAACCCTTGTAGACTAATCTAGCTTTGTTTCTTGTTATCTCCCAGCTTCATTCAGTTTGTTTCTAAATAGCCATTTTGAGGAGTTATTAACTTAAGCTAAAAATGTTGATGAAGGAAAACAAGAGAGCACGTAACCATATTATTTACCTACATATTATTAATTCAAGATTTAATTTACAAATGCTCATGAAGGGATAATAAAGTAATGAGTACAAACAACTACCACCATGTATATGCATGACAAAAGTATAGGGAAAGCAAGTAAATCATTTCAAAGAAATACGATATCTTAGCTTATTTTCAGACAATATTTTCATGATATATAAACGAAAAAAGAACTTCAAGGTACAATGAGCAACACAGATTTGCAGGTTCACAACCATGCTAAAATAGAAGCTTTAGTTTAAAGGAGAGCTTTTGTTAGCAACTATAGTAATTTGTGCCCTTATGGGTGTGATTCTCATGCCAAAGTTGGTGATCATGTTTATATATATAAAGCATTTGATGAAAAGGTTGCAGGGATCTTAAAGCAAATATAGTTAGCAAGTGTAAAGTTTCCTTCCACAACCAACATCCATGTTGCCTGCGTCAAAATGGGACTTTGAAACAATGTTTGGGCAAAAATCGAGGCATATTGAATGTGGATTTTAGTCAAATGTCATAATTGTAACCGTCTTGACCACAATGACCTTATATTCTCTGAGTTCAATTAAAAATTCCCCCTCTCTTGTAATCACATAACTCTCCTTTTCTTCACATTTTCCATTCATTATTGGACAGTTAAGACTTTAGTTCCCCCACCTTTGTGGCAATTTCTTTCCATGCAACAGTTATAGTTTTAACTGAACTCTCTCACTTGACATGCATTCGATTGAAATTTGCAACTAAATTTATTTACTTAACTTTCTTTAAATAAAGTTGTAATTAACTTCCATTTAATTTAAAACTGATTCATCCTTTATTTAGTTGGTTTAATTTAATTTTAAATTTGTTGGTAATAATTTTTATTAATCATGTATGTTCAAGGTTAAACACTAAATAGGTTAATAATAATAGTGTTTTATTATATTAACATTATTCTAACAAAATGATTTTTCAAATAAATTAAACATGATATTCAACATCCAAATAAACATATATAGTCTTTTTAATCACTAAATTATATTTTAACTTACTACCACATTCTAATGTATATCCTCTATTTTTTCTTCATTTCCAAACAATCACAAAGCAAACACTCAAGGAATTATACTAGGCCAACTACATGCAAAATTTGAAACTTATAACCTATGTGGTGTGTGCAAGATTTCATCATACTCACTGATGTCAATCAGCTAAACACCCCTACCTCAACCATGTACTCATCTTTGACATGTACCTGCACACACTTGCACTTAAATTTTCATTAATAGTGTTAGCCCATAAACCATAATCAAAGTGAAACATGTGCATTACATCATCATAAAATCTATCATATGCATCAAATTTAAAATCCATCTAGCTAATATCAATAAACATCATTCATAAATTAACTCGTGTCATAGATTCAAGATCTAACTTAGTTTTCCAGATAATATAATGTCAAAACTATAAAAGCATGAAATTGGTATGTGACACAAAGAAGGGCCCAAAATACCATGGTATGAATTTTTATGACCTTCATATGTGTGGAGCAATCCATGAATATAAATTAACTCTTACATCATCTTTGATATCCATTTTACAAGTTAGCATATGCAACTCCCATGAAGTACTAATTATATGTTGTGCCCAACTAATAATAGAAAGTTCTCTTATAGTTCCACTATGTAAATCCCTTCATTAATGCTATTATGTGTCATAATATCTCTTACCCCATTATATTTGTCATATATGTTCTTACACATCCTTCATGAAAATATTTATTACATACATATTTACATGTAGTATTGATAATTATACATGGTATAATGGCCAAGGAATAAAGTGGAATGTACCATTTTACGAGGACACATAAAATAATATATATTTAAAGAATTCAAGCATTAAGACTTGCAAGGCGTATGACACACCTAATCCCAACATTCTCACACTTGTTATATACCTTCCAGGAGAAAAATAAAACACCAAAAAATAGTGAACTAACTACTAACATTGTAACCATATTACACCAACTAAATCCTATGTGCTTATAGGCCCAACTAAGCATCTATAACATTCATCAATTGACCACTATCTTAACAACAACACTATCATCCTCCATCATGTCCAAGCATGAAAGTTTAGAAACCAAAGAAAATATCACACTCTAAATGTCATGCTTCAACTTGAATACATACACCAAACTCCATCTCCTCCAAAATAATTAATGAGTATCTACAAAATATTTAATAACTATTTGAACAATGACCATATTAACACATCTAGCCACACCTCAAAATAGGGTACACACATTATAGCTATACCTTCTTCTATTCACATATCTAGCCTAATCCACAATCACAAGTCGTATATTCATTATCCACAACAATGTGTTTTCCATGGATAACAAATAAAATACCTAAACAACTTTGTAATATAGTGCGATGATGCATATACCTCTCCAAAACTCTCACTACATAGGTAATGTCTAGTCTAAAAATAATAAAATATCCATAAAATTCACTAACAATTCTCACATAAATGATGTGGCTATATCCTCTATCACATATTGTTGAGCAACACAAACTAATACACAAACATGTAAACATAACCACTACAAAACTCTCTAACATTATCACTTTAGCTCTCCCAATTTCTTCACATTGTATAAAAATATAGATTAACGAACCCCAAATCATCCTTACTATTGTTAAAAATAATAAAGTACAATACTAATAAGTGATTAAATCTACACAAATCTAAACTCTAAAATGAAATTAACTAAATCTTTAGGATACATAACAAACCAATGAGAGAAAACCTATAATCAAACTGTCCTTTTACCAACAACAAAACCAACATGTGTTTGGGTTGTGATATGTAAGATATCATTCTAAATCCACAAATATAAAAGCTATCAACATCTAACCATTCAATCCCAATGTCAAACATAATAGAAATGGATGTAAGGCTCTCAAATTGAACCAAGATCAAACAAAGAAACTATCCCCATAACAAGGGAATATGCCCAAAGCCACTAAACATCTCTTCTACTCTTTAAAACACACTATCCTTAGAACTAATACTATATATCAAGACCCAAGAATAAGAAGATAATAAGAAATATAACCATGTATCTACTCCTTAAAACAAGTCAGGTAATAGATGACTCCCATAGATCAAGACTCAAAACACTGAAGAAGACAAGACATAAATAAATAATGCATATAAACACTAAGGGGGTAATAATTCACCATGGAGTAGATAGAGAGTGGGGTATGAGATTATTTCGCCTCTAAAGAATGATATCATCAATAAGTCCAAGGCAAAATCATTTCTAGCTATAAGTTTAGGCTACTCAATATTTTTGTTTGAAACAAGTCAAGAGACTCACCACTCCAACACATGATCTTTAAAAGTAAGAGATATATCCTCACTCAAATTGAATATAGGTGTAGAAATTATTCTCATGTCAACATAACTCTAATTTCAAAACCACAATAACTAGAAGTTGATAAGGAAAAATGATCATAACACTTATCTAGCAGATTTCCATAAACCACTACTAAAGCTCCCACTGAATTATTAGTATAGAATACACAAGGTTACTTGATGTTGTGATTTACAACCCAAATGATGACTACTTTCCCCCCTACAATCAAGAAAGCATGAAAACTCTAAGAACTCTTATTTCCCCATGATTTGTATCTTCACTAAGGAATCTACCATTTATCCCTAAAAAACACATATGCTCTAAAGAATCATCATTGTGTCAAAACTCTAGCTAATAATATATAAGTCCACTATGACAAAGTAAACTTTTCCTATATGTTGGCGTAACAACTAACACCTCTGGAGTGCAAGTTGGTACGGACAGCTATGCACACTACGCAATGAGTTCTCTTCAAATTAGGAGGGGAAGCTCCCTCATTGTGCTGACAAAAGTGCTTGAAAAGAAAAGTAAACTAAACTATATCCTGTATTTTTTGTATCAACTGTAAGAGGCACAAGGTTTAAGAAAAACTCTATACGTTGCAGCTAAGTATTTTCTGGTTTCGCAAGACTTAACTACAACACACAAAACTAAATCTTATACTATCCAATTCCCTCAAGAATTCAGAGCATGAGGAAATGGAGCAGGAATGATTATCAGACGATAAACCAGGTACAGACTCACAACGTGAAGGCAAGGTGGTGCGACTATCTGCTTGTCTGAATAGGCTTATTATTCACACACATCACACGATAAACCAAGTACAAATTCTCAACTTAAAGGAAAGGTGGCACAATTATCAGCTCAATCTAAATAGGTTTATTGAATACACACATCACACGATAACCAAGTACAGATTCTCAACTGAAGGCAAGGTGGCACAACTATTAGCTCAATTTGAACGAGTTTATTGAACACAAAACACAAAGGATAACCAACTAGGACAGTAAATCACATAGGTGAGACACGCATACAATCCACGATTGAACTAGCCACTATATCTAACTAAGGCAAGCATTCACCATCATAATTGCATGAAACCCAAGTGGTATAACAATTCATCATAATAGTAAATACTCATTAACAAATACAGAACAGGGAATATTACAGGCAAGGTAGGCGCAACATATATTTCTCTCTCATGCAAAAGTTATGTACAAATGAGCAAAAGCTCTTATTTATAGACATCGAAAGGTGTAGGGAGCCCTAAAATCACCTTGAGTCAACTAAAGTCTTGCAATGTATGCAATATTTATTGCTAAACCCTAATAAAGCAAACTATACAATTAACTGGAAAGCTACCATTAGTTAACCGATACAACTAATCTAAAAATGGACAATGTGTAAGCATGCATGTCCTTATTGAAAGCAAGTTAACTGGAACACTACCATCAGTTAACGTAAAGCCTAAATACAACTCCAAGTGTGTAAAGGAAATCCCAGAATAGACATGCATGAGATGAGACAACTAGTTAACTTGAAAAGGTAACACCAAGTTTAACTCCTGTGTGTAATGTCTATCCTGAGAGGTGGGAACTGAAGTCTACTGGTTGTGATCTCGAGCAACCAATCCCTCAACGAGATTGTTCACTGTATCACTTTCTGGAGCACTAATACTCTGCCGAAGTATGTTGTGTCTGTGCAGCATGTCCTCACCAGCTGTGATCTGGCACTGAAGTTCACCTTTGCTCCTGGTTGCTTCATCAAGCAATGTCGACATGACTGTAAGCATATTAATCTTACAACCAACAATCTCCCCACTGAAAATTCCATGAATGAGTGCCTGGAGCTCTGATTGCACATCAGTAAGCTCATCATATGCACCACCCTCAATCTGATACCCGCACGGTAAGTGAGACACTAAGGTTCTCACAAACTAGAGTGCACTAGTGGCATGCTCTCTACTCTCATCCAACTCCAATGCCATCGTTTCCTCTATCTTTGCCTTGAAAACAAACTATGTTTTCCAAGAGTAGATAGCTTCTTTATCTTCTACATCTGTGACTCATTCATATGCCACACTCAGGTGAGCAATCATAATCTCGTCCTGGGGTCTATTAATCGCCATGTCTCGCTCCTCATCCTAGAGATGTAGATAGAGCTCTCGTGCATTGTACCGCAACTGATATAGCTCTGTAAGCATAGAGCGGCCTCTAGCAACAACTCCTCCTCCCACTCCTCCAAATGCTTGTCGTATGTAACCAGATAATTAAGCTGGCCCTGTTCTGCTGGTGGCTCAAGCATCAGCGGGAGTGTGGCGGTAACATTTGACCTATGTACAAGGCTAGAAATGTACTGACGAAGCTATCTTATTTCAGCATTGAGGGTTGCCTTGTCTTCTTTGTCCTTCAGCATTCTATCCCTGGCATTGTCTGTAGCAACTTGTAGGAGATCAACCTGAGTCTAGCGAGTGCTACGACCAAGGTTGAATGTGATCACCTTGAAGTCTTGAGCTTCAATCTCATCCAAACTCTTCCCCTCTGGAGGTATGGCAATCTCAACGATGATCTCCATATCATCATTCCTCTCCACGTGGACCATGTTCTTGATCCTCTTGTCTAGCACATCCTGGTAAACATGATCAAAGTCTGAATGATCAAGGACATAGGATGGCTGCCTCTGTTGCCTTCCCAATTGAGATTCAATCCAAGACTAGTCTCGGATAATGCCACTGGAAGGATTTGTACTAGCAATAGGAAGCTCCGACGAAAGTGAATATGTAGAGGAACTACTGCGAGATGGAGAGTCTAAGTCCAATTCAATATGAATTGGGACTGGTGACTGCTCTGGAGCTGGTGTAGGAACTCGAGGTTGGACCTCAGGCACTGGCGGACTCTGAACTGGCCTCTAAACTGGATCTCTGAAAGGCTTCGTATGTGTATCAATGGAAAGCACCTTTCCTTTTGAATTATTTGGCACTTGACTCTTCTTAGGAGGGTTACTCCTTTTCTTCTGTTTGGGTTTTGACGAGGAAGGTAGCGAAGGATCCACTACTGGCGGCTCTGCTCTAGGCACATTTACCCTCCTGGTCTTCTTGTTGTCGAGGTAAAGTATATTGTTTTGGATAACTCTACTTGACCTCTCCTTTACTGATGCGTACTCCTTGGCATACCAATCAACTACCGGCAGCAGCTGTGTGTCAACCTACTTAATGAAAAACTAAGGAAATACTTCTCCCTCATCATTTGATAAACCTCCCACATTTTTTGCCAAGAAAACAAAAATTTGTGAGAGAGAGAGAAGCAGCCATAGCCACGTCTGTGCACCTCGAAGTCATCCTCGCAATTTTCCCAATAGTCCTCCATAGCAGGCTTATGGTATGCGCGACCACCGAAGCGTGGTGTGTAATGACCCCAAGGATCATAGGAACGTACATCAACAAGATACTTGAGACAATACTTCTTTAGCTCCTGTCCTACAGCTTTGGCATCAATTGTCGTTATGCACCAATATATTCTGAACTGCATGGGAAAGTTGGCAGCCTATTTATGCTTGCGGCACAAATGATGATGAACATCATGTAACTGCCTCAAGAACTCCATGAAAATTGTCCTATCTAAAGGATAGCGTGGAAGCATGGCTGGATTTCCTATAAATCCATATACTCAGATGTAGGTGTATGTCGGGAACTGAATGAACCAATCCACCCAATCAACCATGGCTGCTCACTAATACATTTGACTGCAAAATACGACGAAACTATTTGACAAAATATGTAAAATTCGATGTTTGTCGGGTGCTTGTAAAATTTGATGTGTAATTTCCAATTTTTTTGAAAGTTTATCCCCGACGTTCGTCAAAATTTTGACAAACCTGGGGTTTGTCAAAATGTCGGCTATTATTTCCGTCAAATGTTCGACAAACATGAAAATTTTTAAAAAATCAAATTGTGGCCGACATAAAGAAAAGTGAGTTCGCGCCTGATTTATTGCGACAGTGTTTTGCTCTACTTGAGACAGTTTGTGGAGAACTAAGGACGATTTTCTTGGGAAAAATCAGAAAAATTCAAGGAA
>VDFB02000007.1:6517139-6564626 GCA_007258455.2 Sequoia sempervirens | reverse complement strand
AGACATTGTTTCTTCACCTTTCAATTACGCACAATCTCTTTACAATCTTCACAATCAGAACTGGCTCTGATACCACTCTAATGCAGACTGTGCAAGGAAGACAAGACTTTAATGGAAATATTCTATCAAATACTCTACGTGGACTCTCCAATTCCACTATTCTTTCATCAAGGCAACCCAACCAGCTAATTTGTGCTCTCACAACCAGACATAACCAAAAGACTTTGGAATGATTTGAACACTTTCACCATGACAAAACATGACAAAACATGATACAACAACCTGACTCTGCACTTAAGAACCCTCATTCATCCATCGCTTCATTTCAGACCTATGCATTCCTTATAGCCTTATCCAACAGGAATAGTCAACATAAAATTTTATTAAGGAAAAAAAAAAACAAAGGAACTTGATTTTAGGCACCTAATATGGACCCTTGCAATTCCTCGAATGCACAAGAATAGACACAAAGAGCAAGTGCTTCAAATGATAGGCTTTCAAGCCACAAGGAAGCCTAATTAGGTCTACACAATGAAGGAACCAAACTATCTAGGCACACCCCAACACCCCTAAATCATTCAACAGGTTCCTCAACATCTCCCAATACCTCTTTGAAATATTTCAACCATCACTCTTGTACGAACACCCAACATTCTGCAAGTTTCTCACTCCAAAGTTTAGTTTTTAGGCCTGTCACATAGAGATGCTAGGCCTAATTCATCATGGAAATCACACAAAACTCCATTTCTCCTCTTGAAACCAATTGCAACATAAATACAACTCCTAACCCTACCATTCCACCAAGAATCATTCATTTTCCATGATGGAATGGAGAGTTATAGGCATTTTTGTGAACAAACCCTAGTTTGGTAGGGTTTCAGACCCACTTCCAGTAAAATGGAGATAACTTTCTTGTTTCTTGATGAAATTATGACAAACCACTTCCAAAAGAAAGGTGACTCCTCCCTCTTTTAATCCATATATTTTTAGAGGTTGTATATTGATTTCACAGGTCATACAAAATGAAATAGTGCAGAGAGAAAACACAAGAAAACCAGAAAAATAGAGTTTCTTTTTATTCCAATCTTCACAAAATCTTCCAACAGCCTTGAATCGACCACAAACAGGATTTTTAAGCATGAAAACACCTCTACCAATGGTTCTCAACTGATTTTTGAATGAGGAGACCATTTGGTATGTGTTTTACAACTTTAGTTTGAGGAAATTACAAAAAATCACTACTTGGAGACACCAAGTTTACATTGAACCTTGACTTGACACCTAATAACACCTAATACAACCTATGAAAAATATTGAAATGGTACATTGGACCTTATTACATCATAAACACATTGGAAAACAAAACAAAATATGACAAAATCCTCATGGAGGCATGAAAACCCTAAGGTGCCCCTGCACCATTGTTGTTGAGCTTGTTGTTGTTATTGTGCCACAAGGGCTTTTTGTTGGGCTTGTTGTTGTTGTTGTGTTAAGGCTGCTTGATGTGCTTGATGTTGTTGTTGCACTAAGGTTACTTGTTGTGCTTGATGTTGTTTTTATGCTAAGGTTGCTTCTTCTTCTAATTGTTGTTGTGCTACTTGTTGTTGTTGTGTTGCTAGGGTTGCTTCTTCTTGTTGTTGTTTTGTTGCTAGGGCTGCTTCTTCTTGTTGTTGTTTTTTTTGTGTTGATAGGGCTGCTTCTTGTTGCTGTTGTTGTTGCTTTTGGATGGCTTGTTGATAAGCTTGTTGTGCTTGTTGTAAGACTAAGGCATGCGCTTGTAATGTAGGATCAGGTGGTTGTTGGACATTTGTGATGGGTTTTGAGTGGTAATGTTGTGATTGGGTAGTGGATTGGTGATGAGAGGTTGGGGGTTCCCTTGGTTCAACATTTCTTGGAAGATAGTGGATTGAAGTGGAGGAATGTAGGTTTAAGGTCCCATTTTATTTTGCATGGTAAAGGGGATGGTGGAAATAGATGAGGATGGTTCCATTAGATTGTGTAATGGGAATGACACACTAGGACCTTGAGTCCATTGAGTAAAATTTTTTCCTTGTCCAAAGTCTTGAGGATTTCCTTGTGTTAGGGATGTGGATAAGGTATTACTCATGTAGGTGGGATTCATGACCAAGGGATTGTTTTGAGATGGGTGGATAATGGATGGGATGGATATGTTTTGTGAAACTAATGGTATGGATGAACTGGTGGGAAGATTGGGTAAAGATGTCCCCATTTTCATTAAGGTTTGACTCTGTGGTATGGCATTAGCATGCCCTTGTGTGTTGTTTTGAGACACTTGGTCCACACTGCTTTGTGTGATGGTGGGAACACTTGTGGTATTTATGGGTATGGATGAAGAGGGGTGTCCTCAATATGTGGAGATTGTTGTAGATTACTAAAGGTCAAGGGGTTTGTATGGTTTATGATCTTTCGAAATGGGAGGAGCACCAAAGGTAGGTTTCCAAGTGGTCGTGTGAGGTGGAGGGTTGGTTTCAAGGGTACTTACAAGTGTGTTTCTTTCAAATGGAAGAGTATGTACAAAGTCCTTAGCAAGGCTTGTTGCAAGACTGGGAATGTATGTTTTATTTAGCCCTAGTGATGGAGTTGTCAAGTCTTGTGTCAAATCTTGTGCAACAAACGATAGGTAGATAGGAGATGCATTTTGAAAGGCTTGTTGTTCCATGATTTCCTCCCTAGTAAGTTCAAACAAATTGTTTGTGATGTCTTCTATCTCATATGGTCCCAACAGAGATGTTGGTTGTTGTGATGGGGTAACTTGACTTCTTGGATCAAATTATAGAGGATTTGGATCACTTGAGGTAAATGTGACTTTGGTTTTCTCCATGATTCTCTTGTGTTGTGATCTTGTCTTTACCATAAATTTTGTGTCACCTTTGGGAGAGTTGTTTTGAGATTTGTAATCTTTGAACTCTCTAGTTGACTCAAATATAGGTAAAAGGGATGCTCTAGGTCTTTTTGGAGCAATGATGATAATGGGGATGAAAAGATGGGTGATGTGGGGAGTGATCTTTGTAAACATTTTGGGACAACACTTTTGACTTAAGTTTGAAGTTTTGATGTTGGGATAAAGGATGTTTATGAACTTAGAAATATTTAGGGTAGACTTGTGACCTTCAAAAGAGACTAGTTCAAATATGATAACTAACTCAACCAAATGCATGGAAAAGGATACATTTCACATACAAAGTGGCTAAGTTAGGGGTTGGCTTGATAAATGTTCAAGTCAAAAAGTGTTAGTGTATTCGAAATTTTTTACAAAGTTTGGTAAAGTGAAAGATGAAATTTTGATGAAGGGGTGGATGAAATGTTTGAGCCAATGTTGACCTAAAATTAAGCTTTGTTTGATAAGAGAAAGGTAGTGAGAAACATGATATACCTCTAAAGATTTCAAACCCTAAAGACCCAACAATTTAGAAAAGTTCTTGATCCTGAAAAATATGAGGGTTTTGACTCATAAAGAACATATACATGTTTGGACTTTTCCTTAGTGTGCATTCATAAAATTTATCAACTTGTTTCTATTTTGGTAGAGTACCAAAATGTGGTTTTTGATTGCTTTTGAACTACGATGCCTAAGTTTAAAGTGATGACCAGTAGACCTTCTTTTGGGGATCCTGACTTTGTGTGAGATCATTTAGAAAAGTTCAAGTTTATGGAAGAAAGGAAGATATTTATTTCCACATGGGTGGTGGTAATATGGTCCTTCATCCTCAATATCGGCTTGTTCCTCTTCTTCGTCTAAGATAGTTGTTATGTTTCTCCACTGGGTAGGTGTTTCCTTGGTTTCAAAAGTGAAGCTTCTCAAACAATAGAAGTTGATAATCCAACCTCACAGATCCCAATGAACACTTCCAAGAAAATAACCTATCACCAAAGAAGATCGAGAGACACAAGAATGGCATTTTGCAAACATGAAGCAAAAATTGCATTACCTGAGAAGTTAATAATTACAAAGAGATCAATCCTTAAGAAAGGAGATCAAAAACCTAAAGGTGAGAACCCTAGGATGATGATTAAATTAGCATGTGACAAGTGTCAAGATCATAATGAACGAGACGACATGACTAATTTAATAATGCAAAATAAAGATTCCTAAGTTTAACTTAAGTGAAATAAAGTAAAGGTGACTTAATTAATTAATCAATATGATTAAATTAATCAAGTAAACAACCTATTACTCTAACACCCCCCCTTAAGATGAACTTAGGGAGAAGCTAAGAAACTAAGGACAAAATGTAGAAAGCAAAGATGGGTCTTGGGAACTGGGCTTGATGAGGTACCCATGTACAAATTTAAAAGATCTCTCACAACAGGAGAAAAGGAGAAAACCTCGTGGGAAAAACTCCTCTCCAAAAGAGAGAAATACAAGTGAAGGACTAAGAAGCCTCCAAATAAGAGTGAACGACAAATAAGCCTCCAATCAAGAAGAAATTGTCCCAAAAGATAGGAACAAAGGATTAACATGGAAAACACCACTGAAGCATGAAGAAGCTACGAACATTGTCATAGAATGACTGTTGAAAAAAGAAAAACCCTCTTTGAAGCAAATGATGATCAGGATCAAGAAGACAAGAATCTGCATGAGTGCCCTCAATCACACTACTCGAATATGATAGAAAACCAAGGTAAAACATCTGGAACTCGAAGATACAGATGGCACAAGTACCAATAGTCTAAAGACCTGATCAAGTGAAAATGGAAGGTCACGTCCAAAAATAGCAATGCAAGAGTGTCCATATGATAAGTGCTCCATCTCATCGAAATGCATGGGTAACGAGTTGTTGCATCCGCCTAGTACATAGGAACAAATACTATATACATACCTCACTCCAATGTGAAACCAAGGAAGCATTAGCACCAACAGTAGAAACCCCCCCATAAGGCTGACAAGGGAGAGGTTTGACAAGTACACTAAAATTGAATGCCTGAAAGTAGTGCATGAAGAGGAACTAAGAACATCTGAAGGTGAATCTGAAGGTGTATTCATGAAAGTACAAGCAGATATAAAGGATGTGAAAACAAAAGTCGCATACGCATGAGAAAGGTATGAAGGAAAAACAAAGGCAAACATCAACCCCCATGGCACTTTATATCATAGTGTGAGTACAACAAGGCACAAAGTGATAAGCAAGAATCCCAATACTACACATACAAAGTTGAGGCACTTTATTTCAGTGTGTTTACAGATGATAAATACATGCAAGATGAGCCCATAAGGTCCAAAAAGGACAATAGCTAAGAAGAAGGATTTCTGGAAAAAACCAAAAATCAAATCTAGAAACCACCTACACCAGTGTGAAGAACTTGGAACAAGTTTTTCGACAATATCTTGTTTGCCCATTTTCGACATCGCATGCAAAAGTTATGTCGAAAAAACTGAAGACAACTCTAGAAAAGAAGATTTGACTTTGATTGGAACTAACAGGGACTTGAGAAAAAATCTCCAAAAAATACATGCACCACTGGAAATTACTCTGAGTCCTCTTTTCGATGATATCTTGTTTGCTTGATTTCGACACAGTGGGAAAAAGTTATGACCTCCGGAAGAAAACAGCTCCCAAAAGGCAAAAAACATAGTCTGTTGCATTAAATTTGATGGCCAAATGGCTGTCGCAGCAAAAATACGGGGTTAAAATTGATGGCCAAATGGTTGTTGTTGTATTTGTGAAATTTGACTTTTAAAAAAAAAAAAACGTTTTGTTTTAAAACAATAAAAATAATTACAATAATTTTTTTTGTAATAAAAAATATGGGTGGTGGGGGCATGTGGGCCACCCCCACCATTCCCCATAGGGAAGGTACACCTGTGTAGGTACGGACCTACACAATACCCTATGCAGGGGTACCTACCCTACAATTTGACTTTTTTAAAAAACCAAAAAAAAATTGCAAAAAGCTTTTTAAAAAACTTAATTTTTTTTTACAATTAAAAATCTGCTTAAATTTTTTTTTGCAGAAAAAATAATTAATATTTTTTTACGAAATTGTTTTACCTCGAAATGCGTGCAGGAGGTCGTATGGCCCCTGTCAAGTAAAAAAAATTTGCCTCGAGGTGACCTACTCCAAAATTGACAAATTACTATGGAAATAGGGGTTTTTGGGCCTTTTGAGTGTAATGGTGAGGTTTGTTCGGGCTCAAAATGCTGTGAAAAATAGGCACCCCCTAGATCTAGCGAAAAAGCCCTTTCTTCAAACCCTCATAGACCTGACAAACAAAAGCTAAATTTGACAAAACAAAGGTCAATCTTGACTATTTTCGTAGCTCTGGATTCAATGGAGAGGTCTGATTTGACCCTAGATGCACTGGAAAACCGCTTCAAGACAAGATCTCACAAAAAAAGAACACGAAGTTTGCAAATCTAGAGCTCTGATACCATGTAGAAGTTGATAATCCAACATCGCATATCCCAATGAACACCTGCAAGCAAATAACCTGTCACCAAAGAAGATCAAGAGACACAAGAATGGTGCTTTGCAAACATGAAGCAAAAAATGCATTACCCAAGAAGTTAATAATTACAAAGAGATCAATCCTTAAGAAAGGAGATCAAAAACCTAAAGGTGAGAACCCTAGGATGAGGATTAAATTAGCATGTGACAAGTGTCAAGATCATAATGAATGAGATGACATGACTAATTTAATAATGCAAAATAAAGATTCTTAAGTTTAGCTTAAGTGAAATAAAGTAAAGTTGACTTAATTAATTAATAAATATGATTAAATTAATCAAGTAAACAACCTATTACTC
This sequence comes from Sequoia sempervirens, assembly GCA_007258455.2. Lineage (NCBI taxonomy): Eukaryota > Viridiplantae > Streptophyta > Pinopsida > Cupressales > Cupressaceae > Sequoia > Sequoia sempervirens. Next base: position 6,557,859 of record VDFB02000007.1, on the reverse strand, counting down.
TAACACAAACTACTAATGATATCGGTTTGTTCTCCATTAATGAGTTCACAGTTTGATTGAATGATAGCATCTTCAAGATCAGGTTGTTCAATGGAAGCAATCGGTCTCCAAATAGTCATGTGGGGTTCAAATTGTCAATTTATCTTGCTTAAGTGAATTTATTTTACCACAAACACTTGTCTTGATTAAGTTTTCAAACTAAGTGTTTATGTCAAAGACATCATAACTTTCACAATGTCCATTTTGTGAGAATCATGAGGTTGAAGCCATAATTGCCTATGTTATCTTTGTAAAATATGGATTGAGATATAAGTCAAGATATTTAGAAATCTCTAAGGATATAAATCCTTAGGACAAGCAGTAATATCAAGGCTATTTCAAAAGGCATCCATATTTAAGCCAAAGTGTTTGAAATCTTGAGGAAGATAGTGAATGTTTGTTTGTAATGTCTTGGAACCAAGTAATGTATTAAACTGACTCATAATCATTTACAATCCTAGGTTGAAATGGCCATACTTGTTGAGTCCCCACTTGGATTTCTCCAAACACTAAGACATTGCAAACAAATAGAGATTTGGCAACACTAGCTCCCCTCCATGGAACACACTTCTTGGGACCACCAAATCTCAAAATCTTGAAGATCCTAAGATCCTAAAGATTTTTCTGTTTCAACAATGAATAGTACAAATGTGGGGTGGCTTCAGAATGACCGTTCTTGCACCAACAAGCATTAAGGATTTTTGGTAACAAAATAATTTGGCTCTTAGTAACAAACCAAGAACACCCAGCCATATACACACCTACTTTGCCACTTAAGGCTCTTACTACCATTGTCGTTCCACTTAAGGCATGGTACTAGATGTAGTATGTTATACAATCTAAGATAGAAGGTACTTTCTCATGATTTCCCAACCTTTAATATAGCCCGTTGGTAAACGTGCTTGCAAGAACTTGTCTATGAGTTTCCCGTTGCAGGGTGTGTCTCATAGTAAGTCCTCTCTTAAGGGTGACACAAAGCATAAAAGTGTACTTAATTATTTCTCTTCACCCAAGATCGCACGAAGTGCAAGGGGATTGGATACATACTATAAGTGCACACAAATAGCGAAGTACACTTGGAGTGTTTCTCTTCACCCAAGATCACATGAAGTGCAATGGGATTGGATACACACTACAAGTGTGTAATAGCAAAGAAAACACTCATTCATTTTACCAACTAAAGCTAAGATGACTTCATTTTATGCACCAAACAAAATGTTAAGTTGTCTTGTTCAATTTTAAAACCCAAAAGACAATGATAAAGTGAGGGTTCAATTTTAGTCCCATTTGAGCGTTCGTTTTAAACCCAAATAAAATTTAGTGAGGCCCTAGAGCATAAAGTAAAAATCATAATAAATTGGGTTATAATTTCCCTAAAGCGTCAAATGCTTGTTAGGATCATAAAATCTTAAGATGAGAATGCTTCTTCACTTTAACTTTGTGTCATCCAGCCTACAAAACACTTTTAGTCTAACAACCAGAACAATGTTAGAAGCATGTAAGTAATCTGACGAAGCAAGAAAATTAAAGCACATGCTGAAAAAATGATCGTTAAATCTCTTACCAAAGTTGGGTGTCGTTTACGATAGTGTCACTCTAGTGAACTAGGGTGTCGCTCTATACAAAAAATAGTGAGCACGATAACGTTGCTATTTGGTCGAGCTTTGTCATTTTCAGATTTTGATACCTCTAAAAAGTATTAGTGTCACCATTTTTAATCAACATGAGTGCATTTAATAGGTTTCATTGTTTCAGATTAAGATAGTGTCACTATATGGCGATGCCCTACAAAGTGCATCGTTGAAAATGAGTTGGGTGTCGCTCTATCCTGCAAAAGTCAAAACGAATGGAATTTGAGATAGAAATTGGTTAAATTTGATTGGTTTTCCCTCCTTCCAGCACTAGAATCGAATCCTAACGAAGCCACTAATACTTAATCTAAACATGATCAATCGAATTGAAGTTAAACTAAACATTCATTAAAACAAAGCATTCTAAATTATGAAAACATTTAAAATGTCTATTCTAACCCATTTGAAACTTATACCATTTTGGGGGTGGTGTCGCATTGATGTGGAACGGCAACCCTTTCCCAATCTCGTGATTAGTGAGCTTTTTTCAATTGATTCTATGGAAGAGAATCAATGAAACGATTGTGAGATGTGATTGAAAGCATGATTTATGCTAAAATGAGTATGATGCAAAAGATAATCTAACATGATTTATGCTAAAATGATTCAAATATACAATTACTAAGCTAATTGAAATGAGATTTAAACTAAAAAAGATTCTAACCCTAATTATCTAATTAGCTCAATGGATGTATTATGGAAGCCATTTATGGAAGCTAACCTATTTATGCAACTAATTTAAACTAAAATATGCTAAATGTGAGTTAAAAATGAGTGAGTGTGAGTGATTTCAATAGTATAAATTTTCTCTAAAAAAGATGGATGATGGATCCATTTGTCTCCAAATAGTGACCTATTTATAGGAAAGCAAATGAGAAATGAAGGGTTGAGATTAAAAAATCCAATCAACAGTCAAGGATGAAAGAAAGAAGGTCATGGATCATGGATTCTCATCAATGGGTGAGAATGCAAGATGAGATTTAATCAAGGGTTCTCATTCCTTCCAAACAAGCACACTTTTGACCTATACAAGAGGTCAAAAGCTAACTTGCACAAGAAGTCACAAGTTAACTTGCATATGAAGTTAAGTGAGAATATTCCCTTTTTCAAATGATTGGAGAAGAGAGAATATTCTCATGGGTGAGAGAAAAGGATATTTTGCAAATTAAAACAAAGTTTAATTGTGCAAAAGGGGAAGGAATATTACATTCCCCTTTTGGAGGAATATTCCCTTGAAATATTCCCTTGCAAGTGGGAGGAATTAGATTAATTAGATAATTGCTAATTAAACAAGGGTTTAATCATGCAATTAGGGGATTTAGAAAAATAAAGATGATATTCATTAAATTAAATGATTTAATGAATGGAGAGAGGTGAAATGACATTTAATTAAATAACTTAGGGTTATTTAATTAAATAAGAAGACTTAGGGATTTAAATTAAATAGTTTTATTTAATTTAATGAGACAAAATGTTAGCATGAAATGGAGGGAATTAACCTAATTAAATTGAATTAAGTTAATAGATGCAAATGATGCAATTAATTAAATAGCTAGGCTAATTTTAATTAATTAAGTGAAAAGAGGATGGGTTTCAAGAGGAAATGATGTTAGAATACCTGATTTGAGTGCATCATATCATTCAAGACATTTTTCAATCTCTACAAAATCCAAAAAAAATTTCTTATTCCTACATTCCTTCTTCACATGCCCTCTTTTGTGACAATTCCAACACTTCACTTTTTCCATGGATTTTAGAATGTCCTTTAGACTTATCCCTCTTATTATCCCTTTTGGGCCCTTTCTCTTTGTACCTACCCCGCACATGCAAGGCATCTTGGGAGCCCACATTCATGGACTTTCTCCTCGTCTCCTTTGACAGAAGTATGGAGATTATGGTGTCCATGTTTGGTTCTACATTACCACTACTTATGGTAATAATTAAATTTTCCCAATATTCAGGAAAAGAACAAAGAAACAAGATACATTTATCTTCATCTTCAATTTTAAAATCTACAAATGCAAGTTAACTTAAAATCAAATTAAAAACATTTAGATGATCTGTTATAGTGACACCATCTTTTATTTTTAAGAATATAAACATCTTTTGAGATATAACTTGTTAGACAAACTTTTAGTTTGATAAATATCACCTATCTTTTTCCACAACTTATATGTGGTATCTTCGGTGGAGACATCCAAAAGGATAGAATTTGTAAGACACAATTGAATGGTTCCTCATGCCTTCTTGTCTAACTTTTTCCAGTCTTGTGAAACCAGCAACCACTGATCTCTCTCTTCTAGGATATCCTCCATCTTTAATTTCCACATGTCATAGCCCATTCCATTGAACTTCTCAATATCCTAGTGAGAAGTAGAAGCCATGGTATACAGTCTTCTTCACAAATCTACAATAAACCACAAAATCAAAAGCTCCCAATACAACTAAAAAAACTCCAGCACGAGAAAGGAGTCCCCTTCTAAATAGAACTATTAGCTTTGATACCAAATGTTGAAAATATGTGAAACTAAGCTAAAATATTAACTTATGTACGTGTATTCAAATCTGAAAATAAGATTACCAAATCTGATTTAATGTATGTGATTGCACATTCACCATTAAAGAAAAATCAGCAAACAAATATGACACCAGATTTACTTGAAGAAACCCTTTCGGGAAAAAAAAATCCACATGAGAAAAGAGGGAAAGTATATTATTTATTTTTCAAAAAAGAGATACACCACAATACACTTCATGTTCTCCTACAACCTAGATGCATCCATACACCTACAAATAACAGAAGATGCACCTACCATCTCAAGACTCCAGGCTATAGAACTTGTGGGAAGCAAAACCACAGTGGTAAACTAAAACAAGAGGTGTTGGAACCACTTGAAAAAACCCACACCCCTTCCTTGGAAAATCAGCATTCATGATAATAAATTAATTAAATGTGCAAAATACTTCAACATGGGTGCCTAACCCATAGCCCCTTCAACTTCTAGCATTCAGGATGCTTCAATGATTGTTCTACTTAGATGATTGTTCAAATTCTAGGTGGCACACCAATGGACACCTTTTTCCCTCCAAACTTGGCTCCCCACTCAAGACTCTTCATATTCCCAATGTGCACACATAGGAGAGAGTATTTCATCCTCTAGCGATGTGTAACCTTAACCAACATTAATTTCCCTCTTAAAAATGCAATTACAATAATGCCAAAAATAAATACATTTCTCACATGTCCCCTAGGACACTTTCCAAGAAACATGGAGATAAATAAATGGCATAGATTTGCAAGGTAAATGTTGCCTAACCTAACATTATTGTGTATGTCTTTGAGGAGAAAGTAACAAGTTTAAAATAGTAATCATGTAAAGTACAAATTTTATTCAAATATTAGTAAAACTAAAATATTTTTCTATCTTAATATGATTTTTAATTGTCATAATATTTCCTAAACTAGCAGCATTAAATATATTTTTTGTTCATATGAAAACAATATCTAAATCATTTTTAAGAAAAAATATTTGCAGATCATCTTCAGTTTGAATACAAGTGGTCACAAGGAGCCACCAACTTAACAATAGTCCTTTATCTTATAAACTCATCCAAAAAATAATAATTTACAACTCAAAAAATAGTTTGTTGCTTAAGGCTAGTACTATTTTTAGGTACTGAGTAGCATCTACACAACCAAAGAAACCCATATAGTATAATTGTTGCATAACATATTTTATAGTTAAAGATAAAAATAACTCTCTAAGTATTAGGTAAATGATGGGATCTGGCAATAGCCCTAATGCTTTTTTTCTTGAGAAAATAATAATGAAAAATTCAAAGGAATATCCTATCCTAGGTTAATAAGTTCTTTTGTGTTTAAGCACAATTGTAAGGCAATAGCTCTAGATACATTGAGGTGTTCCTAACTTCTACTAGAGGGGATTGTCTATTCTCCTTCATAAAGCCACCTTAGGTCTGAAAGAAAGTGTGAGGCATGTGCAAGAACATGGTGTAGGAGATCAGTAGCATGTGAGAAAGAAATTTTGGGAAGGTCAACAGGTTTGAACCCTTAGAGTAAAAAATTCAACAATGTGAAACCTTATGCTACTATCAAGAGGTGTTGTTAGGTATACTCATTCTTCTTTGGAATTTGGTTGATATTATTCCCCTCACATAGCACTTAAAAGAAAATATGGTGGTGAAGATGAAGGCTCAAAGAAATGAAAAAATCCCTCTTAGCATTAGGTGAAGAGGTCATGGATGGAGTGTAGCACTATTCTAAAATGGCCCTAATTTGTAGATTCAACAAGTTATGGCCCAATATTTTAGAACTCCACTAATGGTAACTATATATTTAAAATCCTTTATGGTTGAGTTGCATCATATATATCCTTATGCACAAGGATTTTTCATAATAGTTTGTTCATTGGACATTAATTGAGTGTGTGTCTAGAAAAACACAAGGAAATCTAGCTAGTGTTTTAATACATAATTGCAACACCAAGTTGTAATATGCCCTTTGAACAATGGATATCCAAGACATGGGATGGCCTTACCAAAGGGATCCCTAAGATTGCAAGCAAGAGGGAAATTTTGTAAGGATAAAGAGGATGTTCCATATTTTCCTCTCATGGAGGGACATGAGGAGGAAGTAGTATGTGATCAAATGGAAGAATTGTGAAAGGGTTCAAAATTTCCCTTAGGAGGAAATGCAATGATATGATTTGATCTACTCAAGGAAGACTTGTTTAAACTGTTAGCAATGTCTTTGAGAAAAGATAGAAAACATTCACATGTATTTTAGGATTATGTCTTGGTTTTTTATGATGAATACTTATCTAAATTTGAGGTGGGGTGGTGAGGGAGACTATTTGGAGATGGTATCTCCCAAGAAAGGTGGGTAGAAATTAATATCCAATATGAAAGCAAAACGAAGAAAATAACCTCTACATGAATGATCCTATGATCTCATGTGAAACAGAGAGTGAAAAAAGTGTAGCTTCACATTCACTTTTTATCGGTGAGGCCCCCACTAGAATCCCGCAACTAATCAATAAAATATACAGAAATAAAAAGCATATTTTGTAACCACTAAATATCATGTTTTGTGGCCAAAGAAAGACATAATTTGGCCTTTATGACATGATTTTTAATTTATATGTTGCACTAAAAAATAGGGCTTCTTTTCACTAAAAAAGGGTTAACTTGGTTCCTCTAACATAAATATTGACATACTATCAATAAATATAGACAAACCAATACTCAATCATACTGCATAAGAGGAAACATTATTTTTTTTGGAAACAAAGATTTGAAAAAAAAAAATCATATGGAGCCAATTTGGTAAGTTAATAATAATTCAAGTCACTTCACATGTTTATTTGCTTCCTCAGAAAATTACAAAGTTTTGTTCTTTGAAAATATTATCTATAAGAGACTCATTCTAACATTGGAGATAGAAGATCTACTGTGATCCTTCAAGTTACCTTCTATCATTTAAAATCTTCAAAGTTATTATCTTGTGAGGAATTTGCACATTGATATCTATAAGATTTTCATATGTTCTTTCTTAAATACCTAGCTAGTTATTTGTATGATATTTCAAGGTAGCAACTACTTAATGGAATATACAATCCTCTATTTATTTTTCCAGAGATCTATGGTCTAAATTGTGACAGCACTCCCATGACTTTTTTTCTTTTAGATATACTACATCACACATTAACCTATTTTTTTGTAGTTACATCTTGTATCAATACTCTTAGGATTTTATTTTAACAACTAAATATATGCATGATACATATATATGCATCTCATATTAAGAACTTCATCAAAAATTATTACTCTTTTGATAAGAAATTTCATGCTTTGCATCATTTTTTACTAGTAAGCCCATGTTTCTATCACTTGAAGAGTACTAAACCATTATTGTTGAATTATGATATCAACAAGCACTCTTAACTTATGCTTGATTACAACTAGGCTTATCCAACGCATAGTGCTAACCAATTCCTCTACTTAAATATCAAATATTTTGATTTTCAAACAATCAATGGCAATTTCACACCTCATCCACACGCAAAAGAGGTAAATAGTTGTCATATTTTTATTGGCAAAAAAATAATTTTGACTCCTCTTCTTAATGTATCTTTGGATTCCTCTTTCTCTAAGAATTCTTCTTGCCAAGATAATATCATAAAATCATGAACAAAAATGAAAACTAGAAAGAACAATAATGAGGGGACCTAAACCAAACACTTATATTAGAAAATTTCCAATAGATATTCATGGTTAAATGTATTAAATTGAGATTTCAACATATTGAACAAAGAACACATAAAACATATGTTGATTTTCCATGTGTTCTAGATATTCAAACAAAACTTAAACATCATTTACGAAGAGTGTGATTTATATAATTAGTATAGATAGTCACATATATAACTCATTCACAAAAATATTATTCAACTACAATGTATAATGATTGATAGATTTATTTTTCCTTGTTCCAAATGAAAGAAAATAAGCCTTGTGTACTCTTGTCTAGTTTGTAAAATAAAAATAATGTGAAGAGTAAATATGTAAGACTAATTATAGAGCATTGAACAAACATAGAAATAAAGAAGGAAATAACAAATGGCTTGAAGAAATTAAAATGGTAGAAAACTCTAGAAGGGTGGAAGATTTTTTCCTCAAACCATTGTCTCATGAGCTAATACATTTGAATAAACAACAACATACAAATAGTATGCAAACCCTACAATTTCTTTCACACTTCCCTGATTACCCTTCAACTCTCATATGTGGAAACAACATAAGCTCAATTCAACTAATTTTCTAAGAAAACAATAAAGAGAACTTTTTTATGATTATCTCTCTTAGAGGTATTTCTGAACATTAGTTACACCAAGAGTCCTTAGTAACTATAACTTTTCAATTTGGAATTCTTCAACTTCTTCAAACCGAGCAAAAGGTTTGGTTTTTGTTTTATTTGGGATGGTTTCAAATGTGAGAAAAACTATCTCTAATGACTATCATTGCATGGATATGAATTTGGTAGTGACCAAAATTGTTTGATGATTTTAATTAGGGTCACATACATCATTGATCATAAGTGATTATGACACGAGTGTTTGGGTCACTCATGGCACCTTTGTCTATATTCTTATAAATTTTAAAAGTACATACTATGCATTGTTCCATATATATCTTTGTAATGCCCTCTTTTTAATTAATTTGTTTTTGTGGACTAAAGCCCTATTTCATACTCTCAACATTCCCCTTGGTCTATTTTTTCTAATGTGTTCCTCCTCTTCTCCCCCCAAGTTCCTATCAGGTTCAAAAGTTGCTATGCTTTTAAATGGTTTTAAGCCTACAAGTTGTAGGAGTGTCAGAGTTACCCTTCTTAGCATGACTCTTCTCCCAATTCTACCTTCCCTTTATACTTTTCAAAGTATCAGACTTCTCCTTCTTGACATCCCTTCCCTTCAACCCCCACCCTCTTCTCTTACCCTATTAGAGAATCAAACTTCTCCCTACATATTTGAATATGCCATTTGAATATGCCAAACGACATATATTTCTAGGTTCATTATTCGAGATGATCATGCTTTATTATCTAATCGCTAATGTTTGAACAATTAGATTTGTGGGTGAGGACCCTCAAATTTGTAAAATATAGAGGATGGAAACCCTATTGGTTTCACAAGGTAAAGGATGAAATTCCTTTGCACATTCACATGAGTTCACCAAAAGTTGTGTGTGAGCTTCAAGGTTTTGGATCTTTAGTTGTGTGGAGTTGCACGACATCCCTGTTGTCATGGAAGCAAGTATTATATTGTCAAATGGTTTATGGCTATTGTTGTAGTGTGGTAATGTATTTCAAACTAGTTTCGTGTAATTTAATGGAATTGAGTTTGTGTTATTTTGTTGTTTGTTGTGATTCATGTGCATAACAATTGATGTGGCTATATCTATTGTGCAACATAATTTATAATTAGTTATCTATTAGCTTCATGTATTGGTAAGACAAGTGCCTTTCAAACACACTTAATATATAAAAAAGGGGTTTCCAGCGTTACAGGTACATTCTAGTATCTTCATTTAATAATATGGGTATTAGGGTTTATGTAAATTCATGAAACCAAATCAAGACTCTCATCAATTTAAGGTTAATATATAATCTATGATTTGTCTTCTATTTTTAAACTTGGCATACAATATTAGAGTTCAATGTTTTGATTAGGTAAAATGGGAAAAGGGCTCATACTCTATACGAAACATATATCGAGGCAAGCAGGACAAATCTCACTAGAAGTGAGACTTGGAAAGACCAACAATACTTTTGAACAGAGAAAAGAACAAAAATAAGTGAGAAATAAGATTTTTGACCCTATACAACTGACTTATAAAACATCTCTTGAGAATGAGTAATGGAAGAGGTAGAAAAGGGACCTTTCAACTTTCTACAAATGACAATCCAAGCGATACAATCACCCAAATTCCCACTATAAGGGGAAACAAGAGGGGACACCCCCATGGGAAGACCATCACCACACAAAAGGGGAATAGATAGACAAGGAAAACTGCATTCATCATCCACAATAAAACCTTGGAGCTAAGCAGAAGCAACAAGTGGAATAGGTAATAAGCATAGAGGAGGAACACCTATAGGGTCCTCAAGACATGACAAAGTTGCACTAGGAGCAAGATGCTCATTAGAATCCTAGGAGGAGTCATCCACTAAAGAGACAAAAGCTTGAACAATCAGGAGATCATCATTAGCATTCTTCCACCAAGTATTAGCTCTTTTTCGATGCAAGAGAGAAATTCAAAGCCAGGTGACCAATAGCGAAGAAACGATGACACCTAAAAGGAAGGCCCTCATAGTCAAGTGGTTGAGACCAAGGTTTATCCACTACCATTAGAACCACATCCTCATTAAGAGGCATGGAGAGATATATTAATATCCACCAAAATATGTGCAAAGGTTGAATGCCCCATGAAAGAGTTGGAATCATCAAGCTTCAAGAAGTAACCAATAGAGTTTCCAATGGCCTCATAACAAGACTCCTTCCAAAACTGGAGGGGAAGATTTTAAAGTCTAACCCACATCAAGTGCACATTGAGTGGTTCGATAAGGAGGATGGAGGATGTCCAAGGTTTGAGAAAGAGGGAGTTCTCACCCCAAGCCCAAAGTCGACCCAACATCGAACATTTGTCATCAAAAGAAGCAAAGGAAGCAATAAAAAAAAATTAGCACAAGGGAGGAGCTCAATCTATATTAGGGTTTAATGTTATTTGAAAAAACTTAAGGCAATTTTTTTGGGTTTGCTAGAGTTGAGCATAAATTGATTAAGGTTTGTCATATTAGGTAAAATACTAAAGTATAAAGTATAATCCTAAGTCATAAATATTGTTATGTGAACATTAATGCAATTTGAGTAATATAAAGAAGTATGAGGCATGTTTCAAAGTTAAGGACGTTGTGCAAATATTAATATAATCTAGGGTTTCTAAGTTTTTGGTTTTAAACATTTAAACCCAAAATATATTTTTCCAATGTAAAGTTTATTTTCTAGAGATTTTAATTAAAAAATTTCTATGGGATATTGCAATGGCATCAAAACTAATTTTCCTACCAACTTGTGAATCATGGGATTCTTTATAGCTCTAATGTAAAATGAAACAAATCCATCAATTGTTGATATTGATAGGAAGAGGGGTGATGATTCCAACACTAGAGAACAATTAGATCTATTGACAAACCTATATTCCTTCAAGTGAAGTTATTACCAAAAGAAGATGCACAAATCCTATTCAAAGTGAGGTTATGAAAAGACCAAAGGACATAGAAGGTACAAGCTAGAAGTCCCTAGAATCCTTCACAAGTATAGGAGGATGTTTTACATAATCAAATATAGTTTCTCCTTTGATAGTTACTTGAAACTACTTGCAAACAAGTATCCAAATGGAAGATTTTTGTATAACTACATCAAAAAGTTGAGGAAGGAAGATGAAAAGTCAAAATTGACAAATGCTGCTAAGGATGACATCACTGAGAAGGGAAAAAGAAAATAGTTTGGAAAAATGCAGAACTTTCAAAACCAAAGACAACCAACACCCACATACAAACTTTTCAATGACACCCTATTGCAACAAATCAAAAGGAGCCCCACACAAGAAGGTAGTGAAAGTCACTCAAAACAAGCTTAGGAGGAAGCCATTATATTTTTCTTATAGGGATTCATCTACCCTTGGTCATAGGTTCCTTAGCAAGGAACAAAGGCATGTTACCAAGGTAGATTCCGATGAGAGTTTAAACTCAAATAAGCCTAAAGTAATTGTGAACGTAGGGGACCATGTACCTAACGAAGAAGAAAAAGAAGAGTGTGGAGATAGAGGTTCAACCAACCATGGAGGATAAAAAGGAATACATGAATATGTTGTTTGAGTATGTTGTTACCCCTATCCAAGAAGAAAAAATGGTTGGGGGCAAGCTCTAAGTATATAGTACATAAACCTTTTATATGAATTAAGAATTATAATAGATGAGCATGAGGAAGAGGAAAATTCAAAGTTGAAGGAATTTGAAAGGAAGCAAACCTTGGAGGAATTCACAACGTATGTGGAAGGTATAAAATTTGATGGAGAAAACATTACCCTTTTGGCCTCTAATATTTAAAATCAACAAAATATATACCTTCGTGAAGTCTAGGTCTAGCTATCACTTGTTGGATTCATAAGTGAGAAAGAGATTCTTGTTGTGTACACACCCATCAATCCCCAAATGTCTGAATCTGTCATGCAAGGGAAATTTATAGGACATCTATAAAAATAGAGATGAGAAGAATTATGGAGTTGAGTTATTACATGCTTCAATGAAGGTAAATATGTATTCTAAGCATCCCTACAAGTGCAAGTTGGAAAGTAAGAAGCTTATAAGGTGGATTTCTAGGATGGCCATGCTAAGAAGCATGCATGAATGAATAGTGCCTCAATGGGCACTATTCTCCTTTTAGAAAAAGGCAGAATCTGAATTTATATTATATATAATATGTAATTACATAATATACCATAACTATAGTACTAGCCTGCTTACCAAACAAAATGTGCCAATTCGAACAATATCAAACAAAATGAATGGCACCAAAAACTTGACCTGTATAGGTTGTTTAGATATGTGTGTATGTCTAAACTTTACATATGTTCAAAGAGTTTTAACATAAACTGTAGAAAAACCTACACCTCCACATCACAAACATCTATTGAATTTTTCACCTTATCCTTCGTTCAAATCAACAACTTTGTGTGGTTGAAGAGGTAAATGTGGGAACTAGAACCATTTTCTTCATGATATCTTCGATGGGTGAGATGAAAAGATATCGCAAAGAACCTCTCTTTAATCTTGTTTACCAACTAAAGACCTTGCACTTATGTATTCTAATGAAGGACCTTGTCTAAATACCTTGGATTGTTCTATTGCAAACCCTGTTTAATTGCATCATAAAAAGCATGCTTATGTTTCAAATAACATCTAATAAAGAGACCACCCACATAACCCTTGCCTTTATCAAAATCATACAATTGTACGCTATGCAAAAGCACATTTTCTCTCAAAAGATTGGACACACAGCTTCATTGACTATAATCTCTAGCATTTCATAGGACTGTAATAGATCCAGTGCATTTGAAGCAAAGATAGAAAGAACTTGGGAAGGGAATAGCAGGCAGGGGGGCTATGGATGCATTACCTCTTCACCAAGTATCATTTGTACGTTGTCTACCACGCTAGGATAGAAGACATTAAAAACTTCTACTAGCTCTATATTTGTAAGCTCCCTTGAGAACAGCTACTCTGAGCCTTGAACGCGTAATGGAACTCAAAAATTCTTTGCAGATACTCCATCTTTTCCACCTACACGTCTCGATACCACTATGGAACGTAAACATTAAAAATGCAGACTGCCACCCCGAGCTACAAAAAGCATTTCCAGCCACAACAATTGTCTTCTCGAACACTTTGATAACCTACCCAATTTTGTAAACTTCCTCCGGACTCTAAGAAATAACCAAGCATACCCACCAAATTATGTGGCAAGTTGTTGACACATTTAGCTTTTAAGCTCTCCTACCTCGCAATGCAAGAAATAGGTACACATATGACATAAATCCTCATCAAGAATGTTGTCACTTCGGCGCATGATAACCTGATTTGGCATGCATATGACTCCTCCATGCCTTGAAAATTGTAAATCATCATTACAAAGAGAGGTTGAATAATTCTTAATTTTATCCTATAAAAACAAAAAAATGTTAGCTTTGAAAAAATTGTCAGCATACGCCTTGGATGATGCTAATATGCATGTAGCCGCCGCTTCGAGCGACCAGCTCAACAAATTGAGGTACATGAAATTGCAACAAGACTTGTGTTTAGCCACCTGGATCATATCTCATTTTTTGAAATGATTTGCCACTTAAATTTGTGCTCGTACTCGCAGACATTTGACACCTTGCAATGTGGAACTGTGCCAATTGGAAATAAAAAATCTAAATCAAGCCCAAATCAGCTACACTTTCCAGCTTTATTATGTTTTCCAGCTCATTAGTAAGATTGTTTGAGCTCTTATCATAAAAGATCTCAAACCACTATTGATCGCACCCTATATTTGCTAACAAGTATGTGAGATGATTGTCTTCTCTATATGTATGTTTGATTTGGAAAGCATCTAATCTATCAATTAGTTTCCAAATTTGCTTAAGAACATAGTTCAACCTCCAATTGTGGATCCTTCTTTCTCTACAGGCGTTGATAATGATTAATGAATCACCCTCTATCTAGAGATTCCTAATATTGAGGCATGTGGCCAGTTGCAATCTATATAAAAGAGCTTGAGCTTCAGCATGATTATTTGTCACAAAAGAAAGATGAATTGATTTAGCACCAATGAGTGAACCTTTGTAATCTCTAATGACTACTCCTGCCCCTAAAACACCAAGATTACCTCTCGATGCTATGTCAAAGTTTAGCTTGTTCTAGCCTATCGGAGGGGGGATCCATGCTACCTTATTTCTATCTACTTTTTGTTTGGCATTTTGATGCAAACTTCCTTTAAAAGGAAGAGACAGTTTACTCCATTGTTGAATTATCTTTGAATCAAGGAAGAGACAGTTTACTCCATTGTTGAATTATCTTTGAATCCCAGTCTGTAAATATGGACCCAATATTATTTTTTATGTACATAAGATTTTTTTATCTCAGATATTGATGATTTTGTCTTGTGTAACTCTTGATCCACACTTGCTTTTTCTTTCATAAAAATTACCCTATTTCTTTCCCACCATATGCACCACAACATTGTTGATGGGATCACTTTCTAGATGCTTGCAAACAAAGAGGACTTATATAGAACCAGCCAACATGTAAATAGCTCCCAAAGGTTACTTAGTAATGGAGAGTACCAATTTAAATTTTTTTAATGAATGACCAACAGGTATAAGCAAAAGGACAATGTATAAATAGGTGATTTACCTCATTTGTAGCCTCATCAAACAACACACATTTAAATTGGGCAAAGATGCCAAGCTTTGCAAGCCTATCACTTGTCAAGATCCTGTTTTTTAATGCTAGCCATGCAAAGCATCCTTCCTTTGGCAATACCATTGGGTTCCAATAGAAAGATAAAACCCTTTGAGGTTTGCAACAAACACCATTGCTCATAACTGCCTTATAGCCCAGCTTGGCTGAATAGTTTCCTATTTTAGACGGTGCTCAAAGAATCTTGTATGCACAACCTGAACTATACACAATTATTTCTCGTAATATACTAACCAATATCTCCTTTTGTTCATTTGGTATTGGGAGGAGAGATAAAATTTTCCAACTTTTCATGTATATTCATCTATACTTTCAAAATAATCCTAGACTTTATCTTCCCATGTTGGAATTAGAATATCCTTTGTTGCTTGAAAGTCTTGGATTGTATTCAAAGGTGGGTAGCCATTCTAGGGGTCCTTTTAAAAATGGGTATGTTCTCCATTATGTATCTCCCAAGTCATGAAAGGAGTGATCACTTTCTTGCAGTTTAGTAAAAAAAATCCACATTGTAGACCCTTGCGGAGGATTTGAAATAGTAAAGATCCTATTTGGAGATACACCATCCAAGTATTTAGCTTGCATAATCCTACACCATTTAGCTTGGGGCTTTGAGTACATATGCCAAACCAATTTGGCACCTAGAGATAGATTCCTGGCTGACAAGCTATGAATTCTTGCACCATCTTTTAGCTCCTCCATACAAATATTTTCTAATGAGATAAGAGGGATCTTCTTTTTATTATCTAAGTTTCCTTTCCATAAAAAATTCCTAATTATCTTCTCAATTTTTGTCATAATTGACCTATTTCTTTTGTCATTTCTCCTACTTATCTACCATATAATAGTTAGGAATAGCTGATAGTATTGTTTTGACCATTAAGATCCTCCTTGACAATGATAACCATCTCCCTTTCCAAGCAGCAATTCTGGATTGTATGCTACGTATAATCTTATCCCAATAAGAAACCATATTTTCTCTTGTAAAAAATGGTATCCTAAGATACTTATAGGGTAGCTTTGCAATTTGAAAGCCCACGAGTTTCACAATTTGTCTCTTTAAACCTGCCTTAGTATTGAAAATATATAATTTTGATTTACTTGCATTTATCTTTTGACCTAAAGCAAGAGAATAATTATCCAATATTTTTTTATCTATGTAGCCTTTAATAGTGTTGTTTTACCAAACAAAATAGTATCATCTACAAATAAAGAGTGAGTTATTGTGACACCAGTTGAGGGAATGTCAATTCCTTTCCATAATCCCTAAGTGTGGGCTTTATGGACAAATCTGCTAAGAGCCTCTGCTAGTATTATAAAAAGGAAAGGTGATAACAGGTCTCCTTGTCTTACTCCTTGAGTTGAACCAAAGAAGCCTACTAGTGAACCATTGATGAGTACTGAGAATTTTGCTCCTACCAAACATGATAAAATCGATTTGCACCACTTTTGTCAAAACCAAATATTTTCAACACTTGTACCAAAAAAGTCCAATCCACTCTATCATATGCTTTCATCATGTCTAACTTAATGATCAAAGAAGAAAGGTTGTGTGAGGAAATAGAGTGTAATACCTCATGAACTACCAAGGCTCCTTCTATTGTTTCCATACTTGGAATGAATCCTTCTTACTCTTCTGATATTATTCTAGGAATTAGAGGAAGCAACCAAAGATATATAGATTTAGTAAAAATCGTTTACACCGTATTGCAAAGAGATATAGGCTGGAATTCAAAAAAAGATTTGGGTGTCTTTACCTTTGGTATTAAAGCTATATGTGTTACATTAAATTGTTTTAGCATGGTGTATGATCTTCTAGACTCTTCCAAGGCCTTGAGAAGGTCATTTCCTATTAAATCCCAACAATTCTAAAAAAAAATAGTTGTGAACCCATCTGGTCTCGGGCCTTGACTGGTGGTAAGGAAAAAACTACTGATTTCACTTCTTCTAGTGTGAATGGTTTTAAGAGTTGTGCATTTTCTTCCTGAGAAATTAGCATTGGGATAGCTTCTAACATCTCCCTTTTCTTTGCAATCTGAGACGACTGGACTACCAGTGCTACCAATGAATTTGAAAAAAATTAACCTCTTCTTTTTTAATATCTTCTTCATTTGTCATCCATGTTACTATTGAGCTAGATCCTGTATTGAGAAGATTGGACTTTTCACTACCTTTATTTGACCGGATATGTGAAAAAAAATTGTATTTTTGTCTCCCTCTTTCAACCAAAGTTCGCATGACTTTTGCCTCTAATAAATTTCCTCTCTCACCACCAATTCTACCCATTCTTCCTGCAATTTCTTCTGCTGCTCAAAAGTTTATGGAGTTAAACCTTGAGAGAATGTGTTCATTTATATCTTATGACTGCTTAAAAACAACTTCCTTTTGTTGAAAAATGTTCTTAAAGACATGCACATTTCATTGTTTTTTTTTCCTTTGATATACGTCGACTTTCTACAAAATCTAAACATTACTAAACCTTTTTCATATGGAGCATGTAACCACCATTGTTTTAATAATGGAAGAAATTCATTATGGTGAAACCACATAGACTCAAATTTAAATGACAACTTATACTTGGATGAAGATATTTTGACTGCAATGTTCAAAGAGGTTGGAAAATGATCTGATCCTACCCATTGTAAGATTTTCGAAGATAACACATACCTCTCTATAAACCAATTTGAAGATGTCAGAAACCTATCCAGCTGCTATGCTATTTGCATAAAGTTATTCCTCTTATTTGTCCAAGTAAAATTACCATTAACTGGTTGAATATCTATTAGAGCATTATCTTGAACAAAAGAACTGAAGTCACCTATTGTCTTCTAAGAAGAAGCGATACCTCCTTTCTTTTCATGCAAAGACAATATGGCATTAAAGTCTCTAGCAAGCACAACTTTTTCCTTCCCTGATTGAACCATGATTTCACTTAATTCATCCCACAACAACTTTCCAGCTATAGAATTTGGTGCATATACATTTAAAAGTCAGAACCTTAAATCAAAATGGATAACCTTCATTGACTGCCAATTTGGTTCATTTGTTATGGACTCCACCATAATTGATTTTGTATTCCAAAGAGTAATCAAAACCCTCGAAGCACCTTGGGATTGTGAGTGACATGATTTCCACTTTGACCATTTATCAATGACTGATTCAAAAATAGTATTAGATGTCTTTGTTCTTGTAATACCACAATATTTGTCCCACAAGCATCAATTTGTTGCTTGATCTAGGCCCTTTTGTTAGGGGCATTAATGCCCCTAACATTCCAGGAGATTGTCTACATAAAGATTGAGGAGAGCAACAAGCTCTCCTCAACCTTTTGTAGTATTGTCATCCGGTGTTAGCTGAATCCCTACATCTATCTCTTCTTGAGTTTTAACTGCATGAGATTGCATTCCTCTTTTACCAAGTGTTTCTTTTCAACTAGAGTTGAGATAGGAGATTGAGAAACAAATAAAGTTTTTGAAAAACCATATTCCCCATCTTCCTTCTCAAGTTCTTCTATTGCATCAATTGACTTTGAACCTACCATTGTAATATTATCAAATGTTTTCTTTGCACCTGGAATTGAGATAGAGGATTGACCAATGGATAAAGTTTTTGAAAAATCATACTTCCCATCTTCCCTCTCAATTTCCTATGTTATTTCATCAATTAACTTTGAACCTACGATTGTAGCAATATGGTTTGATATTCCTTCCAGATTTCCATTTTCTATCATGGATTGGACATCCATTAGTTCTAAATGTTCAGCCTCATTTTGGTCCAAATTAAAATCTTGATCTTCAGCAACATATTGGAAACTTCTCATATTACTATGGTAGGGTGTTATCTTGGTGCATGTCAACGCCTTCTTAGAAGACTTTGAACATGGAGACTGAGTGTTACAATATACAACCCTCTTGGATTTGGATAAAGCATTTTTTGGGAGAATGATTTGTGAGCTCCTAAGAGGCTTGAGTTTGTTCCATTCTTATAATAATCTGCTCCATATTCTTCTGCATTTCAGCCTCTTTACAAACCCTAGAAAAATGGCCTAAAATGTGACATTTTGTATAGACATTTTAGGGTTTTCTATTAAGATATCCTTTGTCCATGACCCAAACTTGGATTTTATGAAAAATGTTTTAGGAAAATCCTTTGAAGTGTCTAAAAGGATGCAAACCCTAACTGCCTTGGCAAGGTTTGTAAAAAAGGCATAATCATGCTTAAAAATATTCTCATCTTGTTTGCCAAGATTTCAACAATCTTCGACTCCCTATATTCCAACGGAAGAGATTGCAATTGGAGCCAGAATGGGAAAAACTTGATTTCAAATGTTGTAGGGTTGAAATTTGAAGCTCGAGGAGATCCCTCAAAGACCCATGATTTAACCTTAAAAATTGCATCCCTTTATAATTGTTGAAAAAAGCACAATAAAGAACCCATTTCCCTGATCTATATTAAAAAACCTAATTTGCCCCATCCCATTCTTGAAAAATCAAATCTTTTAAAATTTCAATATGAGGCAAAAACTTCTAGAACTTTCAAATTAAGGCATTTTCTCAAAGATCTTGTATCTGCATGCATAGATAATCATCTGATAGGGAGATATCTACAAAACCCTTGCTCCTACTTGGCCTATCTTGTGTCTTCAGATTTGGAGAAGCCCATTTGGAATCCTTTGGCACCCAGTATTGCTTCCTTTGAGCTCATAATTGCCTCTGAAGGTTGTGCTAATAGGCAACTTTGTTCAAAATAATATTATTAGGAAAAGATACTTTAATCTGAATATCATTTGGAAAGGTTGTCAGATGTGCTTTAGTTGTATCATTAGTATCTAGTCCACATATGTCAAAGATATTATGTTTATCCTTCGACAACTTTTTCTTGGATGCCTTGTTTGCCACTGGCGGGAGCTGCCAACAATTAGGTGTGAACGTTTTTCTTGTTGTTGTTGAGTAGTTAAACCCTGCGAATGCTAAAAGCGACCTCGAGATTATTGAAAGCAACCTCAAGATTGTTGAAAATGACCTTAAGATTGTGGCAATGTCTATGTAGCCCTCAAAACGGCCATTTGACCATATTTATTAATTAATTAAAAAATAAAGAATGCATTGTATCTTTATTTTTAATTAATTAATAAATACGGTTAAACGGCCATTTTGAGGGTTGCATAAACAATTCCCAAGATTGCTAATGGTGGCCATCGAAATTTGAGAAGTTACAGTTAGTGTCAATCAGCATATTTCTCAAACCACTCATTTTCTCCTTACTGTTAGTGCGAAAGATGCTAAAAGAGGAAACAATTTAGACCAACAAGTGATTATAATGAGGTTGACTATCTCTCTAATCATTATAATCAATCATTAGTATGGAAAGTTGCTAAATAAGGAAACAATTCCCCCACCTTGTTTCTTAGATGCCACTTGGTTTTGCACAATTTTGCCTCTTCAAAACATGTGATGTTCTTTAAAACCACATCCACCACCCAACCATTTACTTCTAATTATAGTTAGTAAATGGACTAGACTTAATCTCATATTCAACATTTCTCCCATCTTTTAATAGAAGTGAAGAAATTTTGCCACTAATATTGATCAGCCAATTTACTTGAATTGCACTTACCACAAAAATCTTTGATTTGCCTTCACAAGCAAGGATGGTGAAGCTACATACCTTTCATTAGTATGTATTTGTTGTCCTTTCCCCAATAGATAGTGTCTAAGATAAATGTATGGGTTACCAAATATGACACCACATGTATTGAGAGGGACCGTGTCTACAATAACCTCATAAACAAAATGTTGATTAACACCAAACTCAAGTTTGCAATAATTGCCATTAGATAATTAAACTTTGTTTTATCCAACCTAAATCATATTTTTTCAAGGTTTCAACATAATGTTGATAGCTACCAAACTCGAGTTCGCAATATTTGTCAATACATAATTATATTTTGTTTTACCCAACCCAACTCATATTGTTTAAAAATTTCACGTGTTGCCAATCCAATTTTGGCTAACTCCTTAAATACTAGCATACCTATCTTTTGAAAAATCATTCTCACAATGCCCCTTTTTTTTGCAAGATTAGTAATTTTAGTAGCACCTTGAGAGTAATTTTTCCTAAAAATAGATAACTATTTTATTTACAAAAAAGTCAATTTATTTTATTTATTGAAGACTTATTTTATTTTATTTACTTAAGTATTACTTTATCTTCAAAATTATTTTATTTTATTATATTGTTTGTTTTGATTTTACTTGAAGAGTTATTTTACTTTCTACTTTTAGAAAAGCCACCATTTCTTCTTTTATTTTATTTTTACTTTGAAAAATATTATAAATAATATTTGAATACATCTTCTTTTTTAAATATTTACTTAAGAGTTGTTTATTATTTTAAAATTATTTTTCACTGTTTTCTTTATTTTTATTTGAAAAATGATTATATTTATTTTTATTTACTTAATAGTTTTTATTAACATGTTTAGCCTCTTCAAGTAATCAATCTAACTTGGAAACAAGAAACAATGAAAATGCTTAATGTACTCACAATCTAGTTTTTTGTTTTTGTAAAAGAGGTGCAAATAAGTTTCATCCACATCAAAACTACATTTCACTTCTTGACTTTTTAAAGAAAACGCAGCCTTCTTGCTGCCCCTTTTTAAAAGTACAAATAATGTGAAAAGGAAGCAGATTTAACCAATTAGAGAGCATAGAACACGGAGAAATGAAAAATACAACAGCAATTGACCTGGAGAGACTCAAATTGGGAGAAACTCCTGAAGAGAGAGATCTCAAACTGCTATCTCACGAGTTAATTCAATAGTTTACTTTCTTCTAAAGGCCTTCATAGACTTCTCTTCCACAAACAGCGATGAGCATACACCACAACCCTTAAAATTTCTCACTTCGCCAATTTCATTTAAACTCCTCATCAGACTTAAAAACATAACATAAGCTCATTTCAACCAATTTGTTAAGAAAACACCAGTGAACTAGTTTACAATGGCTTTTGTTGGAGGTATTTATGAAGATGGGTTACAATATGTCAGAGAGGAGCCCGTGTCCTCAATAACTGAAACTTGTGAATTTTGTGCATTCAGCTTTATTCAAACCCCGCAGGATTTGTCTTTTGTCTTATCTAAGACGGTTTATGAGCAAAACTGTTTCTGGTGTGTCACTATCCTTGTCTTATCTAAGACGGTTTATGAGCAAAACTGTTTCTGGTGTGTCTCACTGGATAGTGATGCATTTGACATTGACCGAAATAGTCTTTAACTTCAACTGGGATCGTATCCATCACTAATGACTAGTTTCATCATGACATTTAACTCCCTAGTGCTCAGATTACAAGCACATTGTCTATGTTCTGCACTGACAATTTGATCTTTAACAAGCCTGTTCATATGTTTTACAAATCCATTTCATCCAGGTGAAAGACTCTTGCAGACTGTAATATTGCAAATTTTGGCATGTCATTTTGGTTGATTTGAGTGCTGCATCTATGGTTAGTGAACTATTGTTGTGGTAGTTGAAATTGTCAGACCATCTCTCCACTCACCTAACATATTTGCCAGCCATAATGGAACTGCCCCATGCCCTCCAAGGAGGTGACCTACTGCATATGATAGATGCTACATATTTGCTTTTAAAGATGCAGATCTCATATATCTTCGTATTTTCTTCTATGGTGATCCATGAGGAGAAAATGATATAAGCAACATATACAGGAGTTCTCCATTGCATATGTCACCATGAATTTCTTTAAAATAGAGAAAGACATTAAAATTTATAAATGTGGCACTGGAAATTCAGCCATCGGCATTGTAAGCTATGAAAGAATCAACTAAAGCTTTACTGCACAAAAGCATCAGATAGCTAGGACAACATGCATTTGAAAAAATGAGAATTCAAGATTTCCAGCCAAGGACATAATTTGGAGCCCGTGCCTTAACCATGTTTACATAGAACAAGTTGCTAAGAAACTACAGCACTCTTCAAAGATTTTTGACAACTGTGCAAATGCTTTGAAACAAAAAATGTGCCACTAAAAATAGATGGCGGAGCTACAAATTACTAAGTATTGATAGTGACTACATATCATGTTGGAAGAGGGATATCGGTTGGCAATAATAAGTTTACATGAAAGGTGGAAAACACTAGGAATCTTATAGTTGTAGTATACAACCCATCTTTAATTTAATATAGATTAATGCCTATTCATCAAAAAAAAAAAGTATACAACCCACCATAAACAACTAGGAATGCCCATTACCATGCTCAGGTCTGTGAGTATATTCATAGTCTAAATGCACAAAAGCTCGTTCTATGTCAGGAAGAGATTCCAATTTTTCTTGAAGTGCTTCTCCAATGTCATGAGCCTGTTGCAAGGGCATATCACTGGGTAGCACAATGTCAACTTCAACAAAGTAATGAGAACCAAATGTGTAAGCTCTGACTGTATCAATATGGCGTATGGCTTTATGATGATTCCAACAGAGATATGTCAATTTCTGCAAATAATCAGGTGAAGCTGTTTTACCCACCAAAGAATTCACATTCTCCAGAACTGTGTTCGACCATGTCCTGATTGTGTACAGTGCCAGCTGCACAGCAGGTCCATTATCAGTTTTAGTAATTCAAACAATAAAGATTAATATAAACTTTAGAACATACTTGAGATGTGCTCAAAGGAAGCAGGGTAATCTATATTTTGATTCTTACAAATATATATATATATATATATATATATATATATATATATATATATATACTTTCATGATCAGAAGAGTATACATCCTCCTCGCTACAACTGTGCAAATAACCTGCTAGACACTAATGATCGAGTTTAAATCAGAAAAGGATACATCCTCCTCACCATAACTTTACAATTTACCCCTCTCTAGCAAGGGGTTATGCATGGCATCCTTTGGACACAGTCATGGGCATGCCTGCAGTTGCTATTAGTATTCCAAATGCTTCCAAAGTTATGGATTTAATGTGATCATCATCATTGTCATCATCTGTATAGATGAAAACGTGTATCCATATATGTATGAAAGGAGGTTTACATTTGGTAGTTCTAAGAGAAACAACTGGTAAGCTGCAGTCAAGTGTTCTAACTGTACCGATGCCTTGCAATGGTCATTGCCATTATCTCTGAGGAAAGGCAAGTCCCAATGCTTTTCTAAACAAATAAGCTCTCCAGAATTTAATAAATCAAGTAATGCAGACGGTCACATGAATTTACACTTTCTAACAGTAGCTATCAACTAGCGCAAAGTGGAAACATATTCTATATTGAATGTGGGTTATGTAAGCTAGCTAGGAGCATACATTTAGACATCCTTGGACTCTTAAAGTATTAACCATGTAGATACTACAATGAACTACTTGGCACAAAGACAGTTGTGGCTAAAAAGGGAATCCTAACAAAGATCATTTTATACAGGGCAAACGCCTTAAACTCTGCGTTTCTCTGGAAAAGGTCTTTATCATGTAATCAGTGTACTCTTTAGTGCAGGAAAACAGTAATTCGTGAAGCTAAGGTTCCATCACAACAAATATCTTGACCAGAGAACAAGTAGCAATATGCATTATCATTTTCGCAACCTCATATATTCAAACAATACAGAAAAACTGCATTGCATCTTTGAAACTAGTTGAAATAATAGAGACCTATAAATAGCCTGGTGCTAAAAGCATTGGCTTCAGTCCTTCATACCAATCATAAATAGATATATGATCTTTACAATATGACATGAAATCATCAAATCATGTTAAGTTTTATCAGGATTTAACTGCATAATTTTTTGAGTCAATCTCATTAACTCCTCATGAAATATGGGTCAATGAGATTGACTCGAAAAACTACGCAAGTAAATCCTGATAAAACTTCATATAATTTGTCACATTGCAAAAACCACCTACTTGTTAATGAAATCATCAAAGCAGTGAATCCGATGACATATCTCAGAATTCAGATTATATCTCCATTTTCAGAGTGTAAAAAGAGAAATAAAGGGTACAAAACTATCTCCCAATCAAATGTTCACTTTTAGAATATATTTACATGCATAACATGCAAAATACACAGACCTGAAACAATTTTGCTATGAAATTGCTTGTTATTAACAAAGGAGATGATTACAATATATAGAGGTAGAAGAATACTGTAGACATTAAAATGTCTAACTACCTCACCTACTGACTACTGTAGCAACAGTAGTATTGACCATTAACATAAGTAGAATATAATATTCTAACACCCTCCCTTAATGGTCAATCGCCTAACTAGCCTACAGAAAACAATCTGCAGGTCGTTGATCACAAATTCTTCAGAACACTCTGCTACTACGGAGACCCTCCCTGGATCTGCAGAATGTTAGTGACCAAAAAACATAAAAAGCTCTGCAACAAGAGACAAGAGCCAGCCACCGACTCTGCCACGTGAGATGAGTCTGCCACCAACCCTCCCAGAAACTGCAGAACTGCTGACTAGAAGTCATCACAAAGTGTCCAAAGCTGTCTGTCTCTGAAACCAGAGACACACTGAGAACAGCGGCCACGATTTTGAAGATAAATCGGCAAACTGTCGAGACTTTTGCAGAGGAGCACGACGCCCGAAAACAGACTGCAAGAAGCCAGTTGTGCAGTGTTCGCCTCAGCAACTTGAGGTGCGACAAAAACAGAATGCAACAACCCATGATTTTTGAGGAAAAATCGCCAAACCCAGGATTACAAATCATCGTTTTTTCGGAAAAAACGGTAAAAACCAAAGAGGAATCCCACGCATTTTGCGAATTACAGAAACCCAGAAAGTAGCAAAGGATTCTCACGCAACACTGCGAATTACAGAAGCCCAAAAACAAGTAGCCATCGATTGTCGGCTGAAAAACAGAGGGTTTGGAACCCTAGCCGCCACAACAGAGCTGCACAAAAATCGAGGCACAGAAAACGAAGCACCCAAAAAAATTGGACGACAACCCAGTTGAGATCTCAGAAAACCCACCAAGAATCTGCAATCAGAAAAATTTTCCGACTTGAAACTGAGGCACAAATTTCGAGGCACGAACTTCGAGACACCCAGAAAAATCTGAGACCGACCCATTTGAGATCGCGAAAAACCCAGAAGGAATCTGCAAACGAAAAAAAATTCGACTTGATCTGAGGGTTTAAAACCCTAGCCGAAAAACGCAAAAACCCTAGCTGCCATGGATGTACAGAAAAGTTGCAGAAAATTCTGAGAACGTCATCCAGATCCGTCACAAAAATGCATCCAACTCTGAATGAAATCACGCCTGAAAAAACGCGCCACCAGATGCAGACTAAATCCGCGGATCTGAAGACGTGGCGCAAAAGAAGCACGCGCGACAGTAGTTTTGGCGTTTTAAGCAGCCGACTCACGGTTTTGGCCAAATTTTTAAAAAAACGAAACTCAGAAAACACCGCGTCCGCACAGAATAAACACGCTACCTTGAGTGCAGGAAAAAAACGCGCGCCCAAGAGACGAATAAAACGCGTTCATACTCAAAGAACCCGCACGGCCAAGATCTGAGAGATCCGCGGCAGAAAACATGCGACCAAATACCAGAAACGCGCGGCCAAGATCACGAAGTCGCGCGATTTTAAAAATCGCGCCCAGGAGCAGGAGGTCGCGCGCGGGTGCAGGGAAGAAGGAGCCACGAATTTTTCTGACAAAAGGGTTTCGATTTTCGATGAGAAGAAACCCACGAAAATCTCAACAAAAAACCCTCGAATTTTTCAGAACAGGCAGTGACGAAATCTCACGTGAGGATTTTTCACGAATTACAGATTTAAAAAATTCGCCCAGAAACCCTAGTCGAATCTTGAGCCCTCCCATAAGGGAGGCTCAGACCTGCTCTGATACCATGAAACAATTTTGCTATGAAATTGCTTGTTATTAACAAAGGAGATGATTACAATATATAGAGGTAGAAGAATACTGTAGACATTAAAATGTCTAACTACCTCACCTACTGACTACTGTAGCAACAGTAGTATTGACCTAAGTCACAAGATTTGCCGAATATTATCCACGAGATTCGAAATCTGGCGAATTTTAAAAGACCCCCAAAAATTCGTTTATGTTCGCCTTGAAATTCGTCAGAAAAAATGGGTCAGTTTTTTTATATCAAAATATGTGTTAAAACCGGGCTTCCTTTGAGGTGAGTGAGATGTCTCTGTGGTGAAAGGAAGGGCGGGTTATAGAGATGCGACTGTATAAACTGCCCTTCTTCCTCTGCCATTTTTTTGCCCCGCTAACATGCCCATGGCGGCGCCGAGAGAATGCCTGGCGATCTACACGCTCTCACTTCCGTGCCTGTGAACGCTTGCTTTGACGAGATCCAATGCACAGTGAAAACGGCCGCTTGTGTGGAGTTCGTTGGTGAGAATGTTGAGGTCCAGTCGAAGGTCTGTAGCTACAACCCTCGCTTTCGCAACTGTTATTCATTAACATATTAAAAATGTATGAACATTGAGGTTTATCCGTAGCTTTTATATTTTTGTTCTTTGTGCTTTATTCATTTTATTTTATAAAATTTAAGATATAAAAAATGTATGAACATTGTTTTAACTTTTAATATGTTAAGATTTTAATATTTTAAAATATTTAATTTAAATTATTAATTATTAATATATTCAATTGAATATATTTAGTACTTATAGTTATAGTATTAAAATTAAAAAAAAATTAAATGTATTTATATTTTAATATTCTTAATTTATTTATTTTTATGTTTTAAATCATGTCCATTTGTTATTTAATTTTGTTTTTTATTCATAATGTTAAAACTTAATATTTTAAAACAAATAAATTAAAATTTTATTATAATATATTTATTATTTAATATATAATTTTATTTATTTATTATTTATATATTAATAATATTTAAAATTTAAATTATATTTTTAAACATATTTATTATTTATTTTCCTTTGTGTTTAGTTTTATTAATATATTTAAACATATTAGCATATTTATATTATTGTTTTATTTATTTTATGTTTATTATTTATATTTTAAAATTTTAAAAAATCAAAATTATATAAGGCGAATTTAATCCGAATTTTTTACTTTTCGAATTTTTTCCTTGCCGAACTTCATCCGAATTTCAATGTTGCCGAACTCGAATTTGAATTCGAACCTTGTGACTTAGGTATTGACCATTAACATAAGTAGAATATAATATTCTAACAGACCCAGTAAATCATGTGTTTGTGAAACTTCAAGCAATGCCCAATGAAGTATTGCTTTGAAATGATCAATAAGCCACAAACAAGACCAAGGACAAAGAAAGAAAGAAGCCAAAATGCTAGAAAACTATTTTTCAAAATCATACACAATCAATTAAAATCCAAAAACTTACGTATATATCATGAAAATGAAGAGAACAACTACAAAGATCTAACATAGTACACACTCATGAATTCTGGAAAGAACATCCGCATGTACATTAATTAATAAGTAATGTTTAACATAGATTTTCATCAAAAAGCACTTTTCAGGCATATTGACACCACAAAGAAAGGCTAGAAAAGCCTCTGTAGAACCTTTGAAGAAAATGATAAGAGTCAAGTTACAGTGTAAAGTAATGGTCAGAGGAGTGCTTACCACTATTGCTCCAGCTGGATCTATCCACCAGTACAATGTACTTGCAAGAACTGCAGCAAAGAGACCAATTGAATTGGTGATGACATCAAAGAAATGATCTTGTGCATATGCCTTTACAATCTCATTTGTAAAAGTCCGGCAATAGATCATAAGGACAAACTTCACAAGAGTGACTGAAACCATAATTCCAACAACCCACTGCCAACTATCTCCTTCTAACGATAAACCTTGCTCCTGTATAAATGGCAATAGAGTTGACAGAAGGGAATTAAATATATATAATATGCCAAAATAGCTTGTTAAAAAGACAATAGAGTAATACCGGACAGACCATAAAACAGATGAGAAAGAAAAACCAAAACCATTATCTGTGGGATAGAACAGAGGCATAATCCATATTACATGTTACATTTAAGCTCAGCATTTTATAGCTCCAGAATAATGGTCAGAATCAACTAGTATAAAACTTGTAGCTTTTAGGACAAGGAAATAGGTCTGTGGTTTGTTGTTTATTTTTGCATCACTGGAAAACCATCTAAATCAGACAAAGCAAAGCTCAACATCAAAGGTTTCTATTAGTATTTTAAAAGCAGAAAGCCAGAGCTCAAGCCAATGATACTATAATTCCATCAAAAACAATAAAGGAGCTTTAGCACTCCAAAATATCGACAAGCAGCTGATGTGGTTGTATTTAAGTAAGCAAATATTGCCTCCAAAGCACTAAATATTATTTTAACTTTACAAAACAATGCCATTTACAGGAATTAAATCAAGAGCCCAAGATAGCATCTATGATTATAGATGATAATTATGTCCAACGTAAAATATTGTATGTGTATTCATGGTATACAAAGCTACACAAGTATCTAAATAAGGCATAACATATATCCTGCATGCTTGTACAAAATTCAACCATCATGAGCACCATAAAGCAAAATAGATTCCCAATCTTAAACATATATCCATGACCAGGGAATTTACCTTTGAAACAAGTTGTCGAGCAGACTCTAGCACGATCTGCAATCCCAATGTAGCCATAACTGAAGCAAAAACCAGAATTCCCTGAACATGGAGCATTTTACAAAGAATCAACAGTTAATGAATGCTGGGCAATTCATAATATCCATGCATTGAACAACAAATACAGACCATGACAAAAAAAATATGAGCATACAAAATTTATCAAATTCACATAGTGATAGGCATAAAGAAAGATCTAAGAGTTTTTCACCTTGTCATGAAATGTGGCACATCAATGACTAACCATAGCAAAGGAGAATCCAAGCTATAAAAGAACAATTTAGACAAACAATTTCTTACACTAATCAAGAATAGAATTCACCTTAGGTTATACTTATATCCATATGTACTATGAAATTACTCAAAGATGTTATAAGTCTCATTCTATGCTTAAACTGAAACTAAACCGCCATTGCTAGGGATCCAGGGTAGCACATAAATGCAATTTGAAATATGAAACATCAGGTAGTAATGCTTAAGGCTGAAAAAAAAATAGTAGTATCTTTAGATTTCGGTGCTTTGCAATACAAAAGTTTCCTATATGGATGTACTTCCACTGCTTCATGGGATCTATTATCATGCCCCAAATAAGAAGCCAAAGGACAAGGAATCAGATGGTTAAAAGAAGAAATGAAATACAATTGAAATGTCTGGCAAGTAGCTTAAAAAACTATTGAGATGCGTAATAGATAATAAGCACAATTTGCAAGTGGCAGAACTAATTAACAACCACCAAAGTCATAGTAGTTTTGTGGTGATGACTTTTAAGTTTTAACAGAGACTTTTTGATAGATCAGCAAGGGATCCTAGCAATCATCTAACATTTGTTACATGAACTTGCAGAGCTATTTCATGTAACTAATGAATATTTTAAGTCTTCACAAAAGCTTGATTACGGCCCTTCTCATCATGCACTAAAATGCCATAACAGGAGATAAATTTATATCCCTCCCATGGAAGTGGTACATTTGACTGCATTCAAGAAACAAAAGATGAAACCGAAAAACAGGAAGAACACATAAATTCAATCCCCAAAGAGGAAGCCATAAAACCCTCTTGAGGGACAATCTAGCCAGCACCAAAATCTGTTACAGGATGAAAATGAAAAAGATGACTCTACCCTACAGATAAACAATAGGTTTTCCCTTTGGGTCCCAAAAAACATTTGTGATAAGATGGAAACATTTCCCATCCCAGAGACTTCCAGAAACATATCTGGCAGTTTCCATCTACTCTCCAGGACTTTCAGTTTACTTCTATCGCTGGAGCTCTGCTATATGGATGTCTTCAAAAGTTTCTAATACCCATTTCCAAGAGTTTCTAGGGATTTATACCATTTCTTCAATCAATTCCTGCTGTTTACTTGAGAAATCTGCCTCAAAGATTATGCTGTTTTCTGACCTAGCCTTCCCTGCCTTCAATGCCCATGTTTCTAAAGCTTCCATGGAATCAGTTTCTGATTCTTAGTGCAAGATAGGTTTTTCAGGTTCCCCAAAGAAACAGGAAAGGTTATTTAGATAGGGGGAAAAAAAATTATACTACATTTTGTTTTACCCCATTCCTGCCTTCAGTCATTCACCATGGTTCAGTCATCTTCCTGGATCACTAACCCCCATGTATTCTCAATTTTAGCACCAGGTCAAGTTGTTTCAAAAATAAATTCCATTTCCAGGAAAGCAAACTTCCAAGGATGAAAATGGTTTGTTTCTTAAACTTTCACACCCCCTCATCTCACCCACCTGCCCAAAACAAAATATAAGATAACAAAGGGAAACCTAATTTATGAGAAAAGGACAAAAATATTTCTCAATGTATTTGTTTAGGTGCGTGAGCAATGGGAGGGATTGGCATAGAAATAAAACATTTAACCATTAACCATAAAACAAAACAAAACAAAAATAACAAATAACCATTAGAATCTTCACTTACAAAAAGAATTTTCAGGGATTTTAGAGTCTTAAATGTTTTGAACTTTAAAATACCAAAAAATGGACACTACGCTTGTATTTAGAAGTTAAGAAATTACTAGAATCACACTCTCAAGAGGTTCTTCATTTGCTAAAGCAAAATGTTTCAAATTTGGAGCTTTCAAATTCTAGAGCTAGTTCTGCTTTTTTTGTTTTATTTTCCTTAATTTTCTCGTTTCTGTCCTCATTTGCATTATAAGGACATGAACCTTAAGCGCCCTACTTCTACAAAATGACATATACCTCCCTGCCCCAATCACCTACCTCCCCCCAACCTCAAACAATCCACAATCAGAATATTTGTGGAAGCCAAAAGATATATCATACTAGATTATGCATAGCTTCACAGTTTTCTCTAAAAGACAAGGATTTGATTTTGCACCCACGTCAACTTGGCATTTTGGCATGTGGGTGCATGTGTGGAGAATATTGATGCCCAAAATTCTTATAGATAGTAACTATTAAAAATAATAATAATAGTAAAGGAGTAATAGGTTGCACATTCGAGTTTCAGAAAAAACTGCAAGTCAAGTATTTTTACACATAGTTCGCAAACTTGGCAAATCACTGAGTACTCACCACATTTTCCCCCACTAGTTTTTCTAAAGTATAACTTGCCAGGTGTTTTTTGGCGATTTTTTGACAGAGATTGCCAAGTTTTAGGTGAGTACTTGGCAAGTCTGACAGATTGACTCTCGCCATGCCAGCAACATATCAAAAATGTGGGAAAAAAATGGAAAAAACACTTTAAAAGACAGATCTTTCCTTTTACTGTCATGCCCTGCTATAAATCACAACCTCCCCTGGTTCACAGCCCATCTGAGATCAATGAAAATTGCTGACCAAAGAAGATATGGAAGCGGCAACCAAGGAGATATGAAAGGGGCAACTCTTCAAAGGGGTTCGATGAGAATTAGTTAAGAAAGATGTTAAGGCAGCGACTCCCTAAGAAAAAAAAATAATTAATATTAATAATTAAAAGAACTTAAGGAGCAGTGTTCGATTGTGGAAGGAGGTAGGAGGTATCCCTTGTTAAGATGACCAATGGATGGATGTGACTCTCCCACCATGGAAGATATAAAAGGGAGAACAAATGAATGGAGAGAGCCCTAAGTGGATGAGATTGGAAAGAAAGAAAAAATAAGGAATTGAAATATACAATATCCCTCGATATAAATATTGTTATCAGCAAAAATATTATTGGGAAATAAATTTAAAAGATAATCTTAGAATATAAATTAGGAATAGTCATTGTAAATAACTGTAAATCTACTATAATGGCATAAGAATATTTTATTAAAAAGTAATATAGCAAATTCCTTTAGCAATCTATTTTGAATTTATTAGAAATGACTTGGAAAAGGAAGGAAAGCCAGCCTTTTGAGTTCACGAGAGGTGAAGTACCAGCCTTTCCTTCATCAAGCACGCCACCCCAAGATGCAAGCTCATGGGTTGGGAGGCTTATGAGTGCTCTTGGGCTTGTTGAGTAAGGCAGTCTTCATGCATCTTATCAAGCATGCCACATCGAGATGGATGGATTGGAGATCCTACCATGCTCGTGGACAAGGAGGCAAATGGGTGCTCCTGGGCTTGATCAAGGAGGATGGCACGCCACCAAGGAGGGCTGAGGGATGGAGTGGAACTAAGATCCTACCATGTTCATGGGCCGGGTGGCGGATGAGTGCTCTTGGGCTTGAAGGTCTCCTCAAGTACGCCACCCCGAGGTGAATGGACGGGGATCCACCCATGCTCTCACAATACAAGGACAACCATCCTTGAGATTGTGGCTTGCAAACATTTCCAACAAATTCCTAATATAGTTAATATAGGAATTTGCCTTGGAATAATTATTAATGCTATTGATGTATTTTGGTTTATGTGGATTTATATGTTGTCATGAAATCTTAATATTTAATGTTAATGCTTGTAAATTTAGATGTTATCATATATTCTTACTTCTTAGTGATTATTAATATTATTGTAGGACCTCAACCAAGATTATCTTAAATCATGTATAACATTTGATAATATTTTTATATAGTTAGGATTGAAAATGAATTACCTCCTTAGACTTAAGCTGGAATTGTTATTCTAGGGCAGAATTTGGGAAGATCCAAAGAAGGGACACTACATTTACAAACCCTATTTGGCCATGTTGAACACACACAGCAGCATTAGAGCATTCTTGAGCAATTTGGAAGGATTTTTAAGGGGATTTGAAGAGCAATTTTCTGGAATTTTGGATTTGCATCATTTTCTGAAATTTCAGATTTTGGTTTTATAATCATTGTTTTTTGCCTTCTAAAAAATTATGAAAATGGTGTGTGCCCTAAAGGTCTGGGTAGTTTTGAAGGTCTTCATTTGGGATTGGTGACAAGGGCTCCACCGATCAACCCCACCCTGTATCGCATCAAAGGTGCTGCCCCCGTACCCCACGAGGGGCACTGCCCATAGACCCCCACCAAACTCATTTGATACATTTTGTAGCTGTATTTTATATAAAATTTATGCTTTTTTCGAAAATGTAAGTGTTTTTAAGTTGCTGAATTTTTGCCTTGCAAAGTACTCACTGAGTTCAAGCCTGCAAACTATGAGCTGCAGCTATGGAGGAAATAGGAAAATACTGCTAGTAGCTTGAATTCAGTTTATCATGGATCTGATCTGCTCCAGGAGGTATTCAAAAAACCCAAGGCAGCAATCTTGCCATAAGCGTAAGAACATAGGGATTGGAACCTCAAGACTTTTGGATACTTCTCAGCACATAGAAGATCCATGTTAAGATGGACCTGTGCTAGTGCACAAGTGAGACATATATATGGCTTAAGAAATTAAATATAGATTTGTTTGACAATAATCAAACATGCCTAGGGAATGTGTATAAGGGAAAGGACTCGAGAGATCCTACTTTATGAGCACTCAAATTAACAACAAGACCAACAACTTTAATAGAATGTTAGTCCAAAAATATTGATAATGCTCTATGCTAATCATTCATTGTCATCTCCCCTCAACCTGAAAATTCTACAAAGTTGAAAAGGCCCTAAGTCTTGCAGTATACATTTCATTCACCCAGGAGTCACAGGCCCTTTTGGCCCTATTTCTTGTATCCCTTTTGACCCTATTTCTTGTATCAATGTGATTTTCCACTTCCCAGACTTGATAACACATGCTATCTGTTAGTGTTTAGCCCATTACTTTCTCACAGTTGACTGAATACAGGCTGAATCTCTGCATTCAACAATTTGAAGAAATTGTATAAATCCACAAGAATTTGGAGAGGGGGCAAATCACCTCAACTATTAAATGGCACAAGAAAGGTGATCTACAGTTACGCTATAATCTAGACTCCCTTAGTTATGTAAAACGTAAACAGTATTAAGACCTGTCATCATTCATAAATTCAAATACCATTAAAAAAAATTGGCATTTGAGCTTCTTTTGACCTTAAGAGTGACTAAGATGATAATTTGCAAGGGACATGGCATGATGTCTGGAAATTCAAATCAGGAGAACTTAAGTGACATCTGTATGCCAATGCGCAAATGGGCGGTATCAGAATCTTATGGTTAAAGCTTGCTAGCAAATGAAGTAAGAAGATTTCCTCCAAGGGACAACATAGAATTTAGGATGTGACACAGCATCTATGTTATGATTGAAAGAACTCAACGCCAGCACACTTCAATGATACCTGCATGCCAATACACAAACCAGCAGTAACACAATCTGATGGCCAAGCTTGCTAGCAAATGAATGGTGGCGAGGAGAAGTTTATGTAGATAACCTGGTAGCCTAGCAGACGAAATACAGGAGAAAGAACCATGGCCAAGTGTTCTAAAGACAATCATCATTGTCTGCTCAGAAAAGGATCTTCACAACATGATCATGAGGTGGATAGACTAATAGTAGGGAGAGAGCTAAGGCCAAAGAGATATACTAACATGGAGAGAAAGGAATATAGGATTATGATACAAAGACAGGAAGTATATATATAGAAAAAACAAAAATAGTGTTGAGTACACTGTGTAATCTTGCTAAGCACAGAACTGATGTAAAGCATATTCGATCTAAAATGGTTGTGATAAATAATATAATGAAGTCTTTAATTCAATCTAAGTTGTCTTTATTGTCTCTTAAAATAGTTAAGCACGCAAGTTTCACATAAATGATCAAAATGGCAGTGACCTCTTTATGTGACACCTTCATACTCTCACATCTCCCAGTAAATGACTGATTGGAATCTATAGGAGAAGATGTTACACCCTCACTCCACGCATGTCATACATCCTTGGGAAAGTCTTGTCATACGACCTTTTTGAAGTCCTGCTATCATGCATTCCTATCTCAGTCCAGCCATACATTCCTTGTTCAATCTACAGACTCCACCGTATGCCTTGTAATCTTTGCTCATTGCTACTATATACCTCCAATCATTGTACAACCTGTGCCTAGTATAAAGCCCCGTTGCTATACACTTCATTCACAGCCACAGTTCATCTCAAGCATTGTGCATAGTTGGGCACAAACAAGATACACCCTATTGCAATACTATTTGGACTCAATGATAGATTGGGTGCAACATTCTCAGCTTTCAGTGTGCAATCAAATGGGGTCCCTTGTTTGGTTGGTCCTAAGCATTATCTGTTGGTTAAACACTCCAAAATCTTTGCTTTTTGGCTTTATAAGAATTGTTTTATGCCTGTTAAAAAATCATGAAAATGAAGTATGCCATGAAGGTCTATGTGATTTTGAAGGTCTTCATTTGGGTGCCGAACCCCACAAGGGGTGTCGCTCCCAAACTCCCACCGAACTTATTTGATTTGCCAAGTACTCTTCAAGTCCGAATTTGTGAACTATGCTTTCAAGTTTACCTACAGGTCTTCATCTACAATATTGTCATTAGTTTGGAAAATTTTGCCTAATGTTACTTGATGCTTAGTGATTTTCCTTGTCATCCGAAAGACGACTTTTTCTTTTGGGGGGGATGATGTAGTTAGTGTACAATGCCTATTATTATGTTTTGATAATATGGTTTATCCGACTATGTATTAATTGTTTGTCGGCTTCAAGTAGTTCTAAGCATCGGTTGGTTGACAATTGTGTTCCTCTTGGCAAACATTAGGTCCTTTAAATAGATTTTGTAATTGTCAAGGAAAGCAATATGATCTAATTAAATCAACTCTAATCCTTAGCTGACCATCTTGGGCTTACTTTTGTAATAAATTCATGTGCAAATAAAGATATACTTGTACTCTCTATTTGGTATGCATTATTTATTTTGTTCACTATTTCAAGTTATTCATTTTGCCAAATAGGAGAGTAAACATCCCTCTATCTAACCCACTATGAAACTACATTGTAGAACAAAGCTTCACATGCTAAATAACTGACATAGTGATTCACGGCCTTCAACTTGGCTAACAATCATTGAAAACAACTATGCCAACACCATCCAAAAAATCAAAACTTCAAGAAACCTAATGCTTCAACTTTCATCCTATAGATTTGCAGATTCCTTGTCATTCTTGCATGCTTCTAAATGTCATTGAACATTTGTTATCATTCTAGAGAGTCTGATATAACAATCAAAAGAGTGTTTGTCATTTTCCACTTGTCATCCAAAGAAATGCTCCTCCCTAAGCTTATTCGGTAATGCACAGAACCTTGGGGATATGCTCTTCTCTATGTAGTTTCATGAGGGCTCACTCTATAAAAGCAAGAGTCTGCTTCAGTTGATGTGCCCCATGTAACACAAATGTCACAACCAATGGCCTTCACAATAATGTTGTAGATTACTCAAGGTCCCCAAACACTCAACCAAAATCATACACTAAACTCACAACACACGCTTCACACCATAACACAATAGCTAGTCCACTATGTAGACTAACCAAAATAGAGCAAAATGAAAGGAAACTCCTTCTGGGTGATATAAGATTGCTTGACCCCTAGGATGCTCCTAATATGGAGAAGTTTGTTAAATAGATGACTTGGATGTCTAGGCAGGAAAATAACAGGATAATGAGTCATGGCCAATTATTCAAAGGACAATCATCACAATTCATTCTGCAAAGGAACTCCACCACATGATTGGGAAGCAAATGAACTATTAGTAAAGGGAGGATTGAGGCCAAAAAGATATATTAACACAAAGAGAAAGGAATATAGAATGTATGATACAGAGATAGGGAGATACATACAGGAAATAGAAAAGTAGGTGAGTGTTAAGTACACTCTGCATATGGAATTCAGGATGTGACATAACATCTATGTTATGATCGACAGTCTCTCACGAGTTAGTGTAGTGCATGTCTTCTTTCCTTGTGATTTATAAAAAATACCAGCACATTCCCTTGAACACCAAGATTGGCATAAATTGAATGGCAGAGACATTTGTGTGTGGATTAACTCTAGAGATTGAAACCGACAAGTGAAGAAACCAGCAAGATAGACTGACTGATATTGCTTGATAGGCCATGTTTTATTGTCTCTTTGACTACTTAGAAGCTGTCATCTTTCTGATAGCTGAGGAAGAAAAAATAGCATTTTGAACAGAACATTAATTTGAAAAGTCCCGGCTCTTCAACCACACAACTAAAGCTGTCCAAGTACAAGAGTAATGGCCAATTGTTTCTTAGAAATTGGATACAATTCATTGACTTAAACTTTCAACGACAGAGAACCACATTAATATATAGGTAAATTAAAATTACAGTCACATTCTTTCATGACATGATTAGTATCTTGGAACTGAAAGATTTATTAAAAATTTCTATAAGAAAGAAACATCCACCAAAGAAACAACAAAAATTGCAAACTGGGAGACCCTAGATTTGACAATTCACTGGAATTTCAATTTTAGTAAAATTGGTAACGATTGCATATGATAGGTTTGAAACATGAATTAAACAGATGAAATAGAGGACTAACCAATGGTTGCATGCGCTTTTTCCCAATTGGATAGAGATAGGGATTTGGTGTCTGCATCTTAAATGCGGTGAACCAGAGAATAAAGCCAGAAAGAAGATCCAAGAGTGAGTCTAGGGTTGAAGCAATTATGGCTAATGAACCACTCCTTATTGATGCATATATTTTTGCAGCAAAAAGTACAACATTTGCCAAGTTGGACAGTTTAATTGCAAGCCTCTCACTTCTTGCAATCTTATCACGATCTTCCTGAAAGAAATTGAGCAAAGAGTATTAATTTATACAATCAAATACTCCTCAGGTAAAATAAGGCTCACTGATGCAACGACTGCTCTAATGAATGTGCATAACAACATAAGGATATAACCAAACCTTGGACATGGTACGTCGATATCCACGCTCAGAAACAGCATCCATTTCTGTAAAACCCTCAAGCATCTCCTCTTGCTGCTGATAATATTCAGCCACTCCATCACCAGGACCTGCCAAGGAACATGAAGAAACAACTAAAAACTAGTACATATATGCATCTTAACCATAAAACTCAAGAAATTTTCTCCATATCCCTATAAAAGGGATATACAATTGCTATCTATCTTAATATAGATAATCAAAGACAGCGAAAAAACACAAAGTCATTTAAGATGACAAGAATCATAAAGTTGTGCATGACTCTATAAGCACATCCATATCCTCTATTACAAGTTAAAAGGAAAGCTTCCCTATCAGCAGCCAGAAGTTTCCTTGAGCATAGAATTTAAATCTTGATAGGAATCTAAAAAGGCTTTTGCAATAAGTGTCTCATTGGTGGGCCCAGCAACACTGTGACCAAGGCATGGAGAATTGGCTTAGAGAGACCTCCTCATCAGGTAGTTTTGGTTAATACACTACATTCTAGATTCTTGATTGCATTGAATAAGTGTAAATACCATTGGAAGCATTGACTGCTGATACCAGAAGCATGGACCATCCAACAACAGAGAGCGGAAGAGAGTGAGGCCTGATTTTTTGGATTTCACTATGATTTTTATGGCACACTGATCATTTTATTCAGTAATTGATGAAAACATGTATGGTCTTGGGAATATAGTCAAACCAAAACACATTTGGTTGTTAGTCTGCTTTATTAGAGGATTCTGATGTTTGAATTGATTCGAAGAGCAACAAAGGTTTATCCTTTTGAAATTAATAATTATATAAGCTACTTTCAAAAATATATTTACATGCAGTCTTCACAATGATTTAGGCGAGACAACTAATATTAAATCCAAGTCCTGTCTGTTAGACTATCAAGTCATCATCATTGAAATTGCTACCAATAAAACACCCAAATGTTCTTTCACAAACCAGGATAAAGGTGTTTCTGTTCAATTACACCCATAACACTATCATCACTGAAACTGCTGCAAAAGATCAACCCAAATGTTCTCTTACAGAGAAAAATAACCCTTTGGGTTTGGTAGATATCATCTATTGCTCGCTTGAAAATTCCTAATGCTCATTTGACTAGGGCTGGGAAAAATCAACAATAAACTCTGAAATAACCTGTGATTTATAAGGTTTCTGACAAGAATATCATTTCTGTAAATAGCAATACCAGTCCTGGATAAAACAATGTTCAGAAAGCTAACATGAATGTGAGCATTAATAAACAACATTTTTTCTTCTCACTCGAACTGATAAATGATGCTTAACATACAGTATATTTCTATAGATTTATGTGGTAGATCCATTCAAACTTATGAATTTTTTTTTAACATTGCTTGAAGTTAACAAAAATATAGATATAATATGAGTCAGCAGGCACTTCTAGATCATAGCCAATACAAAGCTGCGACCAGCAACAAAAGGGCACTATGTCTAACCAAAAACTGTCAACAAAATTGGGTCTGAAAAAATCATGATTCCTA